>VZTD01003639.1:1168382-1428803 GCA_013397725.1 Rhagologus leucostigma | reverse complement strand
TTTTTTTTTTAAATCCAGAAAGGAGGTGTTGCCTTGCAGTGTTACTGAAGATGCTGAATACATTAAAGTAGGAAGATGAGAGGAATGCCTTGTGGGGACTTCTTGTAAACATGCAGCATGATTGCTTTTTATTGGAAAAGGCATTTCTGCGATGTTCTGTGCAGTGCTGTAGTGCCATAGATATGTTGAAAATGCTATGAAAGCCTTAACTATTTAATTCTCATAATCCATCTGCGAGCACTAAGTGATTAGTTGCAGTTTTTCCCAGTGTGGATGCTGGTCTTGCTACTTGCATAAGCGTGCCCTGCAAGGCCCTGCTGGAGATGGCAATGCCCATGCTCAGTGTGGCTGGCAAAACTTCTCTAGATTAATAAGAGACCTGGCAGGGTGGCCCTGGGTAAGCAGAAAAGTCTGCAAGACATGAGCAGTTTAAACTGGTTGGGAGAATAAGTGTAGTTTCTTGATGGCTACAAGGGTGCTCATACTGCCTGATTTTAAGCACCAAATTTAGGACTATAATTTCCTGTTTTGTCAGTAGGGAACAGAGGCTTCTCATGTATATGAATCAGATCAAGAGAAAAACTAAATTTTAGGATATATATATATATATCTAGATTCTTATCGGCCTCACTTACCTAGTCTGGTATTTGCTTAAATGTAGGTTTCTGCACATGTGTTTTTCTGGTACCAGAGAGATGCCCTGGCCATTGTCCTGGCTTTGGGAGAGCACATTGTTTTGCAGAAAGGCATTTTATAGACAGATAAAATAAATACAAGAGTCTTGAAACATTTTGTTTTAGGAAAGCAGGCTGCCTTGGAGTGGATATCCTGTATGGAGTCAGGAAAGTATAGGAGGGTACAGGAGATGCTGTGCTTGCAGTGGCTGCAGATCTAGAAATGGATAACAAAGGGGTGGGGGAGGGAAGTTGGTTGCCTTCTTGCTCATTCTCTCAGACACAGAGGCTATTTTTGTCTAGCAAATATCAATTCATCAGTATTACAAAGCAGTCTTACTAAGGAAATACCCTTTAGAAAAGTTTTTATTTGCTACAAAATTGCAGAATACTTGGTCAACTTTTACTTCAAAACTGAAGGTTTTTCATTATTTCACTGTGTACCTTCAGGGTGGCTAAACAAGAATTCAGTTCCCTTCTAAAATACTACGCTATTTCAGAGCAACTGTTTGTGATACAGGCAATTACATGATACAATTCCTTCGTTTAAGGATGGCTGTTCAGGGAATCACAGGTATCAGCATACTGGACACAACTAACATTGGACACAGCCTTAACATTGAACTAAACAAGTTTGAAGGAGGCTACTTATACCATTAAGAAGGTGCTACAGAATTCCTGGAAATAAGTGTATGCTGCTAAACTTTGCCCTGCAAGGCAATACTACAAGCTGTTTTGACTAGGTGGAAAAGTTTTTAATGCTGTGGAGAAGGTTCTGCAAAAATAGCTTGTATCTTTGTGGTAGTTGTGTCCTGGATTGTATTGACCAGTTTCTTTTCATGACCATAAATGTTTGAGCTCACTGACATGTATTTCGAGGAAGGGGCTGCTTTCAGCTGATTTGGGTGGGTTACTTTCCTTGACCTAGGGATTGTGTTCTTGCTTTCTACCTGCACATCTTTCTTGAGGGAAGTGGCCTCCTCTGCTGGTCATTCTATTTTTTCTTCAAATGTGTGTGTGAGAACTAGTATCCTCATTTCCTTTTTTTTTTTAATCCTGAGAATGATCTTCAGTTGTTTGTTTTGGCAAATGATTCCTGAGAAAGGATCTGTGAGAGCAATTGTTGCTATTATATTAGCTTCCCCTAAGTTATTTCTAGCACCACCCCCAACACACCTCCTTTCCATGCTTTTTGTCTTCTTGACTGCTTCCACTCTGGTTTCCTTTCATGGTTTTTTTTGTTGTTGTTGCCTGTTTATATCTTTTTGTTGTCTTTTCAGTTATGAATTTTCATCCATCAACTCACTGCTTTTCTAAGCCAAGCCAAAAAAACTGCAGTAGTTTGCACCTACACTCACACAGAGATTTAAATCTTCAAGCTTCTGACTGTAATTTGTCTGCCAGTTCTCACCTTTTTTTCCCTCTGTATGAACAGCCTGTGTCTTTCCAAATTCCAATTTTGGGATGCTTTTCTCTTCCCGCATCCCAGTTTAATTCCTAGGAGGAATAAAATCCTGGCTCCACTGCATGCTCTTTGCTACAGAGCAGTGCCCACACTTTTCATCTCCGTGACTCATAGTGTACAAAATTAGTGCCTGCGAAGCTGGAAGAGCAGGGAGAAGCTACAGCTCCCAAGAAACACTGTTAGCAGGCATAAGCTACTGCTCTCACTGAAGACAGTGACTTTTTCTTCTTTGGGCTTATCCCTGTTGCCTGCCCTGCCTTTTTTCCATATGCCAGAAGAAGCATTTTGTAACTTGCCCAAATCAGGGAAAGGTTTCAGATAGACCAAATGAGGAAAATGAAAGACTAATTTGATTGCTTTTGTGTGTGTCAAATGCAAATATTTTTGGCTTGATTTTTTTCCTTCTTTTTAAGGGATTTTAGTTAATTGTTTCTGATTTTTGTTTTCATGGATTCTGTGATGATAGAGACTACTTAAATGCTGCGTTCACTGCCAGAGAAAATGTGAAAAATTTCGCATTATACATCTCTTCAGGTTTTCCTGTAGTAGCCAGCCTATTGACTTCCTGGGAATTTCTCAGGTCTCCAGTGAAATCTCACATCAGCTACAAATTTGAAAAAAAAAAGAAAAAATATAATTTTTTTACTTTGCTTTTACCACACCATTTAAGAAACAAAAGTTACTACCACACAGAAGATTCCTGGTTGGAAACTATTTCAGTCTTAAGTGGAAGATGAGAAACTTGGTGTACTCAGATCATTATATCAGCAACTGTAGCTAACAATGTAGTTTTGAAAATAATTTAGAACACAGGATAAAAGTTGTCGTGGTTGTTTCCATCTAAATCCAAATTAGTCTCCTTATTTGAATTAACTTTCAAAACTGTTTTTTAATAATTGTGTATGTGATGTAATTTCATGCATTAAGTGTTTAATTTTTATCCAGAAAACTTACAGTTGGTACAGCTAAAAATATTTAAGGGTACAAAGAGTTAAATTTTCAGATTTTGATTGATCTATATATATACACATATGCATGTATGTATAGATATGTATATATGCATATGTATACACTGTTTCATAAATACAGCTAACAATATGTTTTTATGCTAGATGAAAAAACACCCAGTAGAGCAGGGTGTAAGTAGCCTGTAATAAGCTAAAATAAATCATCCAAAAAAGCTGAAGTGACTCTATTTTGTTCAAAGCTGCGTAACTGCCCATTTCAGAATTATGACATCATAGATATTTATAGCTGTCAGGACAGGTTTTTTTTAATTCAACCAGATTTTAAAACATTTGAAACAGCACATAATATTCTTCTCCGTTTAGGGGTGCTTTCCTGTAAATTTGAGTCAGCTCCTAAATGCTAATGCAAGAGCTAGTTATAGTTCAGTTGAATTTTAACAAGTGTATGGATGGCATGTTTCTGTGAAATAAAATTCAGTGTAACTTTCCAGGGTACTTGCTCTGCCAAGAAATATGTAATTTCTCATGCTAACTGTATTTAATTGTTGGAGGATGTCTTGTGGTTTCTAGTGGTAAAAATGGAAAAGTATGCCAAAACTGGTCAGGCTAGGTAATATTATTTTGAGCTCAGTCCTACATAGCACTGACTATCTCCATCATTCCTTCTTCATTGTGGAAGGAAGACAGCCAGGAGGGAGGCCCAGTGGTGTTCATTTTCTTTCTGTCCTACTTGGGACTGCAGTTGTGGATCCAGAGCAAATGGATCACTCTTTAGCCCCAGCTGGAGGTTATGCCCATTTAACTCTGTGTTTCGTCTCTTAACTCCTCTCTGAGAAACCATTTACTCTTATAAAAGAGATGGCTTTTGGTTTTAACTGGAATCAATTCACAGAAGTGTGTTTGAAAGTGAACAAACATCAGCCAGCTGCAAGGATTGTGTGGTGCCTCTGCGGCACAAGTGGGGAAAGAGGGTGCTGAGTGCAGGCTGGGGGGCAATGTGAAGGAATGAGGGAGGGATGAATGATGGAGCTCACTTGGCTCAGTTCCTGGCTGGCCTGTTCCATCAGTCACCTGTTAAGCTCCTGGTTCTTGTCAAGGGGGTCTCCCTCTTGCAATGCCCACTCTTGCAGTTGCAGTGTGGCACATCTTGAACCCTCCATGAATTGATTTGCCTTGCTAAAGAAACAGAAAGCTACCACAGCAAACCAACAGACAAATCCCTGCAGTGTTTCTCCAGGTGAATGGCTTACCTGGCCCACAGAGGAGTTAGAGGAACCCAAAAGCAGGAGGTGGAGGGCCTGCAGAACCATTAGGGTAAGAGAAGGAGGCTGAAAGGCTGCTCATTTTGACACAAGGTGCTGTTGAATGGGCTCATCTGTGCTGCCTAGCCACACTCTCAAAGCAGGATTTACAGCATCCAGGACAGTCTGCAGGGAACCTGCCACCCTAGTCACCAGGAAAGACAGGAGGAAAAGCAGGAGCTGTCTTTGCTTTGGTCTTCAGGGAAACACTTCATTAGGGCTGTTGGCTCAAATGCTTCCTGGAGCAGCCATTTATCCCCTTCTGGCCCAAA
Organism: Rhagologus leucostigma; assembly: GCA_013397725.1. Taxonomy (NCBI): domain Eukaryota; kingdom Metazoa; phylum Chordata; class Aves; order Passeriformes; genus Rhagologus; species Rhagologus leucostigma. Next base: position 1,424,123 of record VZTD01003639.1, on the reverse strand, counting down.
TTTACTTCTTTGCTTAAGGTGCTGGTGATGAAGAGGTTCCACAGCTCTGTTGCTTATGCTGAGCAAATGGGCCCAGAGAGCTACATCCTTTCTTACCAAGCAGGGTGGGGCTGGAGAAGAGACTCTACACCACAGGTTAGGGAGTAGGGCACTCACCTGAAGTAGGGAAATCTGGGATCCAGCTCTGCTCTCAGCACACTGACCACAGCTCTGATTATGTGCAGAAGAGGAGACTTCTGCAAGTAAGAGTGGGATTCACCTGACCAAACATGGATGATGACCTCTGAGTCACTTTTCTAGACTCTGTGTATGATCACTGGAGAGAAACATGTTTGCATATAAAACAACTCTTCTTCCAATGTGGACATTTGAAATGGACCCAATGAATTGAAGCTTCAGAGCATCTCTTTCTCTCAAACTACAAGGAATTTAGAAAAGCAGCCCACATGTAGATTACTGCACCAAAGGAGCCTAATTGACATAAATGTTGCAAAAGGTAACTGAGGAATTCAGGGGTATTTTGAAAACAACACTTTAAAATTCTATTGCCTGAATTTTCCTATCAGCTTCTAAGCAATTTAGTGGAACTAGGTCATGATACCTTACAGGATGGAACCTTTCTTTCTCAGAATATAATGATTTTTCACATCCAAATGTCTTAAAAACATATATATATCCATATAACAGGTGTGGCTGTTAGGGTTGGTGTCAGGGATTGTGGCATGTGAGTAAGGTCTACACAGGACCAAATACCAATGGCAACTAAAGACTCCCCTATCCTCTACTGATTATCCATGGGCTGTGACACACAGTGGCATTACTTTGATATTTTCCTATCAATATCATTCTCCAATTCAGAATTTAGGTTTAAAATCAACATTTGCATTTTTCATTGAAACAGTAATATTTCAGTAAAAATGGTCTGGAAGGTTTAAGAAAGACAATTATTTATTATTAAAAACATCAGCTAAAATGAATTCATGAACAACTAATCAAATTTTTAACTATTCTGTATTTATATATCTCAGTGTACTGCAGCACCTTTCAATCAAATGACAGTTGCTTTATAGTGACTATGGTACCAATCATAATGAAGCAACAGATGAAAGCCACAGTAATTTAATTAATTAAACTTCAACCATTAATTTTACCTGTATTTGAGTCATAGTTTTGGGAAAGAATAACAGAAAAGTTCTGTTTGTTACTGGAAGTTGTTCCTTCATAGAAGCTTTGGTTTAGCTTTTTTTTTTTTTTTTTTCATTTTTTAAGCTTCACACAGTGGTTTGATTCTGATTTAGTTAATGTTCAGCCTATTCAGAAGGGTAAAATTACTGGGGTGAGCTTTATTGCTGTAATGGAGGTCTTGAGAAATTTAAATTGAGAAGTATTCTAATGCATCTCTGTAGAATATTATCTGCCTCACTTCTGAATGCTTTGCTGCCATGTGCAGAACATGGCACATAAGTGGCTTTTGGGGCTCGATGCACTTATGTAAGTGTTTTTCCTTGCTGTCTCTTAACACAACAAAAAGACACTTGAAGCCTTTTCTTGGGGCTTATGTTTATTGCAAATTTAAATGTAAAGAGACCAAAGTCCATCACAATGCACCTGCAGGCTTTTTTTTTTCAACTGTAACCATTGTGATGATTTTCAATGAAAAATTCTGTTGCCAAGGAATTGCTGAAGTGAAGGTTTGTAAAACTCTATTGTTGAAGATAGAGCCAAGATTAAATTAAACAAAATTATTTTTGCACTGGGTTGCAGGTAAAAATTGCTTATAAGCTTATATTAGCTAGTCAGGGAACATAAACTTTATTCTGTGCTTTGCACAGGCTGTTCTACAGTGCAAATGTTGAACTGCATCTAACGAATTATCTAAGGAATATGCCCTGTGAACAGCTGCAAACATTATATGCTGAGATGTGTTCAATACACTGTTCATTGAGCACCTCTGAAGAGTAATAGTAATAATAATAATAGGAGCCTATTTGCAGACAGTTGCAAGCAGGAGAAATGGCTAAATGCTTCAGTTAAATTATTCCTTATTTGCCTTGTCATACTATGTGGTAACAGTTAATAATATAATGTGTTTTAGTAATGGGTTGGGGTTTTTTTCTTTATTACTTCCTCTGTCCAGATTATTCTCTTCCATTAGCCCATTCTCAGTGGTTCATTTGTTTGTGAAGTCCATCCAGTGATTATAGGCTGACTTCAAACTTGGCTTTCCTGCTATGTCCAAGCGATGAAGTAATGTCTTTGGTGGACACTTTTCCAGCAGATCTACTAGTGGAGGGTTTTACTGCTGTTTTATTGAAATTCTTCCTGGAGGCTTGATAATAGCTGTGCTGAGTATCGAAGCTGAAGATGGATATGGACCTTGGACCTCCCTTACACGTTTCAGAGAATTTCTAACCCCATTTTCTGATCCTTAATATTATAAGGTACTTTAACAAATATTATGATTGAGACTTTCAAATAATCAGACTTCAGATAGTATTAGGTCGGTTTAAAATTACATCACTTGAAGTTCAAATATGAGACTTTACACCTCACTAAGCTTTCCTATTTGTATTTAACTCATCTATTACTTTCTGCAGAGGGAAGTATTTAAGCTTGTAGAAAAACATGTCTTCTCTGAGCTGTTTATAACAAGCTGATTAATGCAATGTATTACAAATAATGTGGTATTCAGTTGTTTGGGGGTTTTTTAAACTAAATCAGTTCATGTCAGATTTTACAAAAATGCTAACGGCACGAAGTATATTCAGATACATCCATCTAAAAGCAGAGGAACATTGTGCATTAGAGTGAAGCAAGAGGAATTTCAGTGTGTGCAGTGGATATTGCCACTTGCATAACAATTCACCTCTTTCCGTTGCTAGTGAATATTCATATTCCCATAGTAAGGCTCTTTGTATTTACTGTTCTGCTGAAGTGCGAGATGGCATCCAAGCCCTCTAGTGTTTTATCGGAGTAGACATGTCATTTGCAGTGTTATTCTAAGCCTCCCTAAATAGAACAAGCTGAGATGAACAATACTCTTGTATGCCTCTCCTAAAACTCCTTAAAATGTAAAGGTAATGTGATATTGACTCCTTTATAACTGCCTCGTTTTGTAAAATCCCTTACACTGGCTTGACTTGGAATAAGAGTGAAGGTGGGGGGAAGGGAGAGAGAGAGCTTCTCTGGACCCCGAGTAGACCATATTTGTAGCCGAGAAAGCAAAATAAGAATCACTTGCATTAGAAGAAATAGATTCTAGCATGCAGGAGGGAACTGTTACACAGAAAACAAATTACGTAAGTTATACATGAATCCATTCAAGGATTCTGCTTTCTGTATATCTGGAGTACAAACTTTCCAATAGCCATCACTGCCTGTCTGTAGAAGCACAGCTTGTAACTGTGAACTATAGACTGCTTAAAAATAAGTAATCAACATGATTCCTGGCAGTGTTCCCTGCTCTGGCTGGTCCTGCCTTCATGGCTGTTCCCTTGCCTCTTATACCATCCTTCCTAGCTGTGCTCTCCCCCAGGCCTTCCCACTCTTACCTCAATTTTTCACGTGCTTCATCCTTTTCAGGAAAGCAACAGCCCCCGGTACCAACAGTTCCTCGGGGGCCATGGTTTTTTGCCTCCCTTTCCTCACTCTCCCCTGCTGCCTTTCCACTCAGTCAGCTCATTACCTGGGCAGGTTAAGTAACACCCAAGAGTTACATGTAAATTTTAGCACACCGTGTTTACAGCTGCACTGGCTACTTTTTGCTAGGGAGGTCCCACCAGACTGATCTGGACACAAAGCAGGACAGCACTAGGTGCTCTCCCTGGCTTTAAGGAGACTGTTTTCTCTCTGAAACAGAGTGGCTGTTCTCTGAGCAGACTGACGTGCAGTTGAGTTTCATGCAAAGCCTGAAATCTGGACTATCCAGTTTAGATCCAGACATGAGGCAAGGATACAGCGCAGCTTCAGATACTTCAAATGTTTCAAAATAGATGTAAATAACTTCTGTCTTGAAAGGGATTCAAACCCATCTGCATAGTCACCCTTATCAGTTAGCTTGTTCTCCTGCAGTTCATTTGTGCAATGTTTGTGTGCAAATAGGGCTTTAAAATGATCAGATAGCGTAATTAAGCAAAACTGTACTTTAGAAACACCAAGTGAGTTTCCTCTTCATCTTCGTGGGAAAAGAGGTAACAGCCATCAGGCCTCACTCTTTAGAGTGACAGAGTTGTATGACTCTGTAGCTGCTCTTCAATGCCTCTCTAATCAAGGTGCTTATCTTCAGATCACAGTTAATGCTTTGGGAAATCTTCATCAGCCTTCAGTGCACTGCAAGGACTGGGAATGCAAATGTGGAAATAACAACCTGTTGTTCTGATGGATTTTTGCATGCTGTGCAGGGGCTGGTGAATGTACAAAACCAAAAGGGTTCTGGAAAGTTTGTTTTTAACAGTGCCAGAAAGAGCTGAGCTGGTGGTGCACTCGATCAGGAGGTGCTCGATCCCTGACAGCAGCTCTGCAGCTGAGGGGCTGCCAGTCTAGTGATGCAGCCGTGCAAACTGCTGAGGGCTTTTCTGGGAGCCATGGGACAGGGATTCAAAGCCTGCAGACAGACAGACACCACTAGGCAGTGTAAGGTAAATACTTAATTGCTTTTATCCACTGTCCTTATGTGTATTCCCAAATACATGAAGGCAGAGTTTTTATTCTCAGACTATGTGGTGACTTTTGTGCACCATCTGTATTCACTGTATTCTTTGTATCTGTATTCTCTAGAAATATGCCATTACAGGTAAGTCATATTTATTCAGGTAGTTATTCAGTGCTTTTTCCCTAATGCAAACCTTATTGCCACAGGTTTCTGTCAGATCAGGAGCCATTCAGAGAAGCAGATGGGAGCCGGGTGTCTCATTCCGGTTAGATTTCTTTGGCTTTTGTGTATTGCAACTGTGATCCTGTTGGGTGTCCTTTTTGCCGGTATAGTTGTTATATGTGAGTTAAAGTACTGATTTTGTTTAGTGGGTGTTGCTATCAGTAAAGATAATTTTAATAATTATCTTCCTATATTTTAGTTTTTCACCATGACAGGGTTATATTTGCTATTCAATTTTATTGCAGTATGTTAATTTGAATCTGATTTTTCTTACTTTATTACAGTATTCAATAGCCACTATATTTTATAAATATAAATGACTTATGACTTGAAAAACTTGAGTGGGAATTATAACTTGTCTTTTTGTATTTTGGAAAACAGATTCTCATTATTTTGTCAGACAAACTTTAGGATAAAATGCCCCTGCCAGTAAATGAACAATGTAACTTAACTTGGCTGGGAGACCTAATGTTCTCGAGTAAGCCAACACCTTTGCTTTGTGTGTCTTGCATGGGTGATACTTTAATCAAAAATAGTCATTCTTAGAACCCTCCTTTCATGGGAGCTTTTTCTTGCCCTCAAAACATCAGCATGTACAGGAACTCATTTTACAGACATATACATGTATATAGTTATGGCATAAAGATGGGGTGTGTTTCAGGCAGCACCAGCTGCCTCTGATGCAAGAGAAGAGGAATGTAATTGCTTCTGTGGAAGTCTGTACATATTTGCCAGAATTTATAAATGTTTACAAGTAACTGGTCTTCGCATAAGCAGGGCCCTCAGGGAGTGCTAGGCCCCCATCTGCTGGAGAGTTTTATGTCAATTCTGGTGATTTTTAGGTTATTTTCCCTGCATTTTTCTCTAAGAATTATCATCACTTGGCTTACTTACTTAAATGCTGATAGTGCCTGAAGAGGCAAAGGCCTTATTGTTTGGAGTAGTCTACGTACATATGGTGAGAGACAGTTTCTCTCCCAACAAGTTTTCCATCTAAATAAACAAGGTTAACAGGGCTGGGAAGAAGCAGTAACTCCCCATTTCACGGGGGAAGTACAAGAAAGTGAGAGGAGCTGAGCACTGAGCCCCAATCCTGACAGGCACCAAAACGTTTGCTCCTGGCAGGGCCAGAGGGTTTTGGAAAATATTTTCAAGTTGAAAACAGTTGGAAACGTACTTCAAGAAAAATAAACATTGCAATCTGCTTGGATAGCTAAGCAGGAATGGCACAGAACTTGGTATCCCAGAGGTTCTGGGGATTAACGGCTTTCAACTACTTTTATGACCTTTTGGGGATATTCTGTGGCCTCCCAAGTACGTTTGGTAGCTTCATTTGCACCTTTTCCTTGTTGTAATGCCGTCTAGAGCTGTGCCTTTGACTGGAGTCTCTCGACTGTACTTACACAGCAAACGTGACTGAAGTCTAAGTGTGAAATGATCCGTTCCTTGGTGGTTTTGAGGCGCCTGAGAAGGTAGCTGAGATGTCTGCCTCAGTGTTTACAGAGAAGGCTTGCCTTAGGACACAAATGGGACCCTTTCTAGAATGCTGCTTGTCTTCTGTGCACTGTTGGTTGGATGACACAGGAGAATGTAACCAAGACACTAAGAACAGTCAGGCTTGTATAGAAATTCCTTCCTTTGCCCCATCTCTCCTCCAGCATGGCCACTGCAGAAAGCAGCAGCGAGAGTGCTCCTGGAACCAGCCTTACAGCTCTTGCCAGCCACCTCAGGGCAGTGTGTTTCAGTGGCTGGAGTAAGATTAATTGCAGACTTGAATTTCACACACATCTTTAAGGGCACCTCTAATTATGAATGCATTACAGATTACAGTTAAAATTGTAACATTGGGAATGTTTAAAAACAGACATTTGTCATCAGCAGGGAAGCCTTTAAGGAGGTAAATCTTACATTGTTATTTGCCTCTTCTGCCAGGTAAGAATAGTAGTGGATGAAGAGGGAAAATCTCCTGTATGGTAGAGGAAAAGCTTCTCTGTCCAGTGGAAACAGCATTCCCAAGGGAAAGCATCCAGGTTTGGGGATTCTTTGGAAAATCTGTTGTTTGTCTTCTATGAGACCTAAGAAATAGCTCTAGTCCTGCCCAGAGAAACTAGTCTGAAGCTGAGCCCAAACTGTGCCAGCAAAGAGTGGCACACAGTGCAGTTTGAAGAGACTGGATTATAATGTTGGGCTGATTTGCAGGGGAAATGAATATTTAGGTGGAAATGCATATTTAGTAGAATCTTATTTATTGCTGCAAGTTACAATCACTTTGAAAGTGAGTTGATTTACCTGTTTCCTCTGAAGTCCTGCTTTCATTCTCTGACCTGATGTGGTGTAGAAAGAATCAAACCATGTCTAAATTAAAAAAAGAAAAGAGAGAAACTGTACTCAAACCATAAAAAGATTTTTGGTTTCTTCAAAAGAAGAAAGGCAGTCTTGCCATAAATTTGGTAAACTGCGTTTATAGGGCTTATGCCCACAGATTTAGCTTGTAACAGGGAAGTGTGCTATGTTTAAATACCCAGAAGGAGTCTGGAAGACAGATTTGTCCTGATAGCTTGTCATTTACCAAAATGGGTAGTGATAATTGGACACAGGAGACACTTGCAGATCAGCCTTTAGTGACAGTGCTGATAGTTACTGAAAACATAAAATATCTCATGGTGGAGCTTCAGTGTCTTCTCTGTCATCAGTCCAGGCGATGTCCCCAGCAAACACCATATGCATCATTGCCAACTGCATTTTATCAAAACATGCTCAGTTCAATCCCTTTCTTGTTCTTTAAAATATTCTACAACTGTACATATTAAAATTTACAAAATACTGATGAGATTGGAGGAGTGTAAGATAGGGATGGATAAACCCATCCTTCCGAGGTTGCTTTTGGCTCTGATGGCTCTGGCCTGGAATGAAGCAGGCATATTAGTTATCTACCAGGTGTAAACCTGTTTTCCAAACCTTGCCTCCCTTGATCAACATTGTATTACTAATCTTCACCTTTTAGCCACCCCGTTGGTATTCTGTGCCATAGGATTCAATGTTGCTCTGATGGAGTGGAACAAGATGAAGAAGAAAATTAGTTCTTTGAAGAGTGAATTATCACAATTCTGATAATCTGAGTGTCAAAAAGGCTCCCAAAGTTTCCTAATGAGAACCTTTCCTTTTGCATTGCCTTTAAGTATCATTTATTGCAACTTCCTTGTTATTTATCTTGTGCTTTTAAGAAAATACGGGGTTTTTTGTAGGGCACTGTACACAACTATGATATAATTGCAGAAATCCCAGCAAAATGTCATACATCATTCTGGCTTCTCCAACTACACTTCTGTCTGTCAAATAACTTACAGGAACTGGGGTTTTTTTACTGCATTTTACATGTTTGAATGCTGCCTCTTAGATGCAGGATACTTATCTCCTTGCTCTGTGCTGCCTTTTTAGCACTTTTAACTAGTCCCTGTCCTGCTTCTTGCAAAGCATGCACAACACTGCCTGCAATGGATGCCTGTATTGCTTAGTTGTAACATTTGGCTGTCTAAGGAGCTGCTGAAAATTATGTTCAGATGAAGCTAAATTGCCAGCTAAATATTGAATTAAGCAGTAGATGGTGAAGTCCCATGTGGTATTTTATTATTAATCTCATCAGGAGGTTGTAAAGAACAATACAAATAATTAGTCATACCTTCTAACCCTGCAAACCAGGACATATTGGTTATATTACCCTTCAAAGTATACTTCATTAATAACTTCGTATTTTACTTATGTATTATGATGTAAGAAGGATTGCTGGATCTTAATGAAGGTATGTGAATTAAATAATACAATTTGACCGAACAGGTTAAAATTTATTTATTCATAACTAAATCAGTGCTCGGTACATTAGTGTGTGTGATTGAAAAGGTAGCTTTTTGTTTCTGAAATGAGACCTTGGATTAATAAATGCTGGAAAGATTTAAGAGCTTCCTTTTCTGCCCTTTTGCTGATGTTGTTACCCTAGATATAAGGTATTCAGGCTGTATCTTATATTCATATCCACTGCTTCTAAGACACATGACCTGAATGTGGCAAAAAGATAATTTTATAATATAATGGTAAGAATTTGTAAGAAAAAAGAAATGAGGCCAGTAGCTGCCCTGTACTGAAGGTTCTCTTTGAGGAAAGGATCCCTGTACAGCAGAGCTGTTAAGATCTGCTAAAGTAAATGGCATTTAGGCATATACATAAACACATACCTCAGTTTTATTAATCAGGATCAGAAAGTTTATTGAGGTTTTTAATTGAGCCAAGATAAAATGTATGAGCACATTTTCCCTGACTTGTTGTGGATTCAGTAAACTGTGTTTTCAATAACATCATTTTACCTAAAAGTTATTGGGAATAAAAGGTCCAAGGAAGTTCAGTAACACAGACTGGTTCCAGTTCTCAAGACAGCACAAATACTAAATACATTTATAGATTTAACTTTAGGGCATTTTACTAAAAATTACTCAATGTAGCATTTGTTGCTATGTGCTAGACACAGTTTCTCTGCCCATACGTTTGATGTATGTATGAGTATCAGGTTGGCTGCATGCTTTGAACTGGTAAATAGGAAGTTGTTGGGTTTTTCTGTAGATACCAAGCTGATGGCTGGCTAGTATAGATCTGATGTGAAGAGAAGTGCCATCTCATGTCAACCCTCCTTAAAGTAGACTAGACACCGAGACCGCCTGTTTCACCACAAGCTTGCTCACCACAAGCCACAAATTGCCCTTTCAGGAAAGCAAATCAAACTTAAGGCAATAATAATCTGCACTGCTCAGGCAAAAGCACTTTTTAAGTGTGCTTGCAAACATTGCTGTAGAAAGACACAAATGCAATTAAAACTTCAAATAAATAATTTTTAAGAAAACCAAACAAAGAAGGTAATGTTAAATTTCAATGTGATCTATCAGTATTTAAACTTAAGTTTGAAATCCCGTCTCTATCTTGAATTCTACAGATTGGTTTGTAGAAGAAAAAAACTGATTCTGCTCTTAGGAATCTTCAATTTTTAATTTATTCTTGTGTCCTTGGCACAAATTAATCCAACTCTGATAAACTTAATGTTGTATTTTTTTCAAGCGGTTGAGGAGAAAGAGGGGCATAAACCAGTTTTTGGGTCTTTAGGGAGAAAGCATTAGTGCTTGCCTAATTTTTTTGTTTGTTTTGTCTTGGAGTGCTGGGGTTTTTATGAATGTGGGGTTTTTTCTGTGTGTCTAAGATACTGAGAAACAGGCTGACCTGACAGACATTCAAAAACATTGTAATCTGTATTTATTACTCAGTGGAAGACACAAGGCTAATGGAATGAATCGATAATGCTCTGCATACACACACTCTATTTACCTAGTATATTTCTGAATGAAAATTTTACTTACTGTTTAACTAATAATTATTTTACCAGCTATATTAGTTCTGGGTATTGATTTTACACTAGCAGTAAATTTGATAAATCTTTTTACAACTATTTAATTGTTTATTTCTTTGTTTGTAGATAATAAAATTAAAAATCGCAGCTGAGACATTGAGCTGCCAAGAATGAGCACACACCTATACAAACACAAAAATGACACTTTTCTCAGAAAAATCATTGCAGATATCAAACCGTTGTCTGATCTTCGTACCCACATATATTTAAATATTGAATTTTTAAAACTTTTGAAAATAATAAACCACTAATAGTTATGAATCCAATTTTCTGAATTTGAAGTAAGATGCCCACTTAGAAGTCCTAATGAGGAGTAATTCAGATGAAAGTTGTAACCACAATTAACTGTCCTGCAACTTTTAAATTGAGTTTCAAATGCTTAAAGGTGCATGGAACTACTGCAGGGTGGAGAACAGGAATCTAAACACTAACCAAGCCCCAGCTAAGTTAGTAATGTAGCGTCCTCATGAATACTTCTGTGTTTAAACATTGTTCCTGGTGGGGGTGAATGGTGAAGAAAAGCATCTTTGGAGCAATGCTGGTTAGGAGTGATGTTCTGTTGCTCATTTAGATCATGAACCTTTTGTCAATACGAACAATTAGTGGGCTAAAGATTCCATTGACCACACAATGACAAGAATCAATATAAACAGTACTTGTTAGTTATTTACTACAGAGTATATTAAAGCGTGTAGATTCACCATAAATCCTTTAAAGCTATCCTGCTATGATCCTTGCCACAACATGCATTGACACATCGATAAATCCTTTTGACAAGGGCGATATGTGAAAATCAATACAAGTTTATCAGCTATTTCCATGTTGTCTTTTCTACAGAGGTTTAAAGATCTTTTCCCAAAGGTGTACAACTGACATGGCGTAGGGACAGATCTTGAATCAAACAGTGACCCTGATTAATGTCTTTTCACACAAAGAATTTTGTAACTCCCATCCAAGGGACATACAACCATTCCTGATGAAGGTCACTGTTTGGAAAGTGCTTTTCAAAGCTTTCACTGAATTTTTTTTTTTTTGGAAAGTGAATGAACTTTGTGTGCACACAAAACATGTTAGGCACTTTTTTTCTCAAAGAAAAATAAGTTTCTTCTCTGATAAAAAATTTGCCAGATATTTCTGCCACTAAATTATTTTCTACAACAGAAGAGCCATCGCCAAAGGCTGTGCTGTGCACTTATCCTGCTATACAAACTTTATTGCATTATGAAAATAGGTTTAACACATACATTTATAATGGAAGGTGTACAATTTAGGCAGAGAAGAACCATTTCTTTAGTTGGTTATTCTGAAGTGTTTGAGGAACTTTGAACTGATCGTATCTGATTTCAAGTGTCAAGCAATCTTGTAAAAATCTAGGCTCCTTGGGCTTCAGTGGTGATTATCTTTCATGTCTAAGTAAGATTATTTAGATTTTAACAGTGATTTCTTCTATGCATACTGTCCTCCAAATGTATGTAGTAGTTTTATCCTGAAGTTTTATACATTACTTATTTCATCAGCAAGTTCTAATTGTCCTGGAGGATGTAAAACCTTCTGGAACCAATGTAAAAAAAAAAAAAAAGAAATGCCCGTAAAATACAGAAACATAGCTGAAACCAAACCTAAACAGAAAGTAATGGCTACATTAATGGCACTAATTGTCATTCTTTTAAATTTGAGTCTTTTGCCCCTTTCTTGCACAGCAAATTAATAGTTTGCATTGCAAAGTAGGGAAAATATTAAATTAGTTCTGTATCTTGCATTCAGGGGCATGTAAGTCATGCAGCAGCTTAAAAATCATCTCAAATTCCACAGAGAGGAAAGGATAAGGAAGCCTAATACATGGCTTTTTGGGACTACCTCTGCCAAAGTCAGCTTTGGTAGAAGCAAATCCAATTCCCTATTCAGTCAACGGGAGCTGGCACTGCTAATGGCAGGGTTTGGTTCTGCCCTTTGGTGTAATTTTTCCTGTGAAAGCTCAATGTATTGCATGTGTTTCCTGTAAAGTTTTCTACGGATACTGACCCTAAAGAAGGAATAGGGAAGCTTTGTCTTATGATGCAGGGGTTTTAAGTGGTGCAAAAGATAAGTGTAACACTCATGATGGGAAATTCAGGTCTCTTGGTCTTTCCCTGCCCAACTCTATAGGACATTTCACTGTAAAAATCTTACCTAAAACCTCCACTCTAAAATCTTAATTATTCTACTGTGTGTATGATATAATGTACACCTTGTTATCTTCCTTTCTTTCTCCCCTTTATTTTCCTCCCCTCCATCTTTTCTCCTTTATCTTGCTCCCGCTGATGAATCTCTGAAGTGCAGAGAAATGTAATGTATTAAATGGCATTAAAATACAGGAAAAACTCTGTTTTGTTTAACTACCTTGTTTATGGTGATAAAGATATTTAGATGATATCCCCTTACCAGTTAGATACATGAACCATCCTTAAAAGTAATTAGTGAATTTTTCACTTTTCACAAAGGATTTGTTAAATACCTTCTCTCTGTCTCTTTCTCTCCATTAAAGAGGAAAACTGTTCTCACTTAATGCTGCTCTTTCCCATTAGAGTAGTCTGGATTTCTTGCTGCACAACCAGGATGGGCTTCTGGTGTGTGCCACAGGGACTGCAAGCTGAAAAGGGAAGACAGTATGAAGAAAAGGGTGGAATGAAATCCACATAAACAACCGAAGAACAATGATCCCTGAATGAAAAACAAGGTAGAGTAGCCTCGGGCAACAGATAACCCAAGCTCCAGCTGACCTTGGCAGCATGACTGGGTCTTTATATAAAGACAGAATGCTCCAGCAATTTCATCAGTTTTGCCCCACTGTCAACCTTGCATCTATTATTATTTTACGTCTTTTTTTTTTCTCCGCTCACGTGTATTTTTTGCTTAAATGTATTTACTGTGACTAATAGGAGGAAGATCTCTAAGTAAGCTTGAGCTTTCTCAAGTCTCTCAGACTCCTGAAGACTGATGAAATTCAGGGCTTTTTTTTTGTTTCAAATCTCTTGAGCCAGAGAAAATTAGACACCAGCTCTGCACCAGCAGGGTTGAATTTTGGGCCTAAGAGCAGTTTTGCTTCTCATTTTGGCATAGTTGTAGAGTATATCTTTTGTCCTTTCTGCTGTGAATGTGCAGTTAAACTAACAGCAGAGGATGGAAAGGCAGCCGTCTTGAGCACGTCACTTGGCAGCGATCAGACCTTAAGCATGAACAGATTTGTTGAGGCAGCTTTCCCAGCCTATTCAGTAAAGGCAACCAATTCTGAGCCTTGTGTACTATGAGCTGATGGGGTCTATTAAATATCCTCATATAAAACATGCCAGGGGCCAGTGTAAGGGAAAGAAAGGAGTATTCACTGAGAGACATAAGCTAAAAACTGTCAACAGTTCTGTGTTGCCAAGATTAGTTGTTTGACTGTTTGTTTGTGAAGGATGCATCAATGTATCCTACTTTAAAATTGTAAGGGCTGCATGGTTTTTTTATCATATAATAATTTTGGCATTTCTTTGGCTGTAACAAATGATCATACTACTGCGTCCACAGCTGGTATATATGAATGAAACTCCATATATGCAGCTGAGAGAGGAAGATTGCTTGGTGGTGTTTTTGTTATAGGCTACCATGTACCTTATGTACCTATGCACCTGTGTTCTTGCATGTGAAGAACTTTTAAAAGTCACAATAGATCAATGAGAGTCAAACACTTGTGAACTAAGCTGTACAGGATAATAATGTGTTACCATGGTGTTTTGATGTTTTAGCAGTTTACAATATTAATATCATTTAAGAGAATGAATTACAAATTTTAGTTGATGATTGCAAAAGGATCATTTCTACTGTTTGAATAATTTTGTGCATATCTTCATTTAACGCTGATGAACTAATTTCCAATGTGTTTATTTTTAAAAGAAAGAGTCCTATAACTTAAAAACACATTAGTAAAAATACTGTTAATTTTTAATGCTGCTGAAAATAAAGGGGTCTTCTGCTCGTATAATTAAAAAGGAAACTGTTTTCATATGAGTAGATTGATAAGTTATTACATGGAACATGATTTCCTGCATGACCATGAGGTGTCTTCAGGAAAATATTTTTCCTTGTTATCCTTATCCTGTCACCTGTCCTCTGTAGTTGACAATTTGGGTTAGGAGCAAAGTTAGAAGTTTGAATGAACAAATAAACAAATGGGAAGAAGCAAGAGAGAGAATTTCAGAGGCAAGGATTTGTTTGGTGGTCAGGAAGATGGGTTTATTCCCACCCCTCCAATGTGACCCATTTTCTTTGTTTTAATTGTTTAGTTGTTTTACATGAACAGTGATAAAGCATGTGTGCTAAATAAGTAGCAGTGTTTTGTCAAAAAGAGGCTGTATTTCAGTAGAAAGGCTATCAATTGCTTTAGTTAGTTTGTAAATCTGCTAGTAGAGACACCGAATTCAGAAGTCCTGACAATGCTGTATAAATGTTTACCTGAATTAAAGATAAGGTGTAAAAGCATACCAGTCTTCTAGATGGGGGAGAAACAAGCACATTTTGGTTTTACCTGCAACTGTTATGTGACGAAACCAAACCACCCATTCTTCATTTTGTGCCTTGTACAGTGGGAATGACAGAATATTTTACTTCTTTCCAAGTATGTGATAGTAGGGTTCTAAAAAACTCAAAGCTTTTTTTCTCCGAGAAATAATATTTCCTCAGCTTCTAGGATCATAGATGTAAAATTCTTTAAAAAAAAAAAAAAAAAAAAACAACAAACCAAAAAAACCCCCACCAAAGATCTCTTCAAAGCCTAGTTTGTGTAGTCAGTCCACACATTTTATGTTTGTTCCTGGGAATTTCTTATTTCATGGGATTCAGACATCCCTTCCGTAAGCTGACTGATACTGGGGCCTGTGCTGGACGCAGCTTAAAAGAGGAAGGGCTTGCTTTTAAAGATGTCATGGTGTGCATTTTGGCTGAGGTCCTCTCAGGAGTTGTAAAGAAATTTGGCAGGTGAAATGCAGCAGTCCTTTGCAAAGATGTTTTCTCATGTTTGAACAGCTCTGATGGCCACTGCCAAGGAGGGACAATTGCCAGTCACTCCTGAACTCTTCCCAGCCCTTTTTGGGAGAAACTGATGTCATGATTCATCTTTGCATGAGACAGTGCTCATGTTTCCCTGCTGTTTTATGCCTCAGCACAGGAGGAGGTTCTTTGTTTTCTCTCCCCTTGGGCTCGCTTCTTGCAGTCCCATGCAGGGCTGAATACAATCTGGCCTATGGTAGAGATTTGGAATCCATTTGCTTGCTCTTCCACAGCTTTCAAGGCTTGCCAGCAATACTGTGGGAAGCCTGGAAAAAATTAAAGCGTTATTCTATCCTGAAACTTGTTTCTTCAAAAATGCTATTCTAGGCTTCCATGTTTATTGTTTCTCTGTGATTCTCTGTATGAAATTTGATCTGTTTCAAAAGGGGAAGGAAAAAGGCAACAAAAAAGGAGATAAAATTTCTGATTACCTGTACAGCAGACTCCTTCTTTGAGCAGACAACCTGAATTCTCTCTCCTCAATCTCAGAATCAGAATCTCTTCTGGTGAAAGGAATCAAACCCGGCTGAGAATGGCTCTGCTGTATTTGAACTCAAAATTCTTTTCAGCTTAAAAAACTGAAGCTACTTGACAGCAAATTCACAGTGCAAGGTTATTTTTAAATGCTAGTATATTGGCTGGTTCATAGGGAAAACAGGACTGTAAACAGTGGGGCAGGAGTTGGGGTTTCCTCTGAGCAATATTTTTTGTCACCTGTTTTCTAGTGTCATTTATTCAGCCTGCAGAATGGCTTCTCATGTTTCAAATGCAAGTCACAGACCAGTTGTCCGCTGCGTCCTCTTACAGTAGCCCAAATCACTCCTGTATCAGTCCAGCTGGGGTGAAGCCATGAAGATTTAAATATTTTATCTCTGTAAAATTCGGTGAAGTTTATTGTAGAATTTCCTTTGGAAGCTTTTATTGGGAGAAGATGCACATGGTACATAACTTGCCTTTACCTTTAGGCTAGTGACAGAGAAATTCAGAAAGGGTCCCTGTGTCATATATGGGGAGGTACATCACATGCCCTGACGTGAACATGACCCGCAAGAATTCTGGATCAAAACCAGTAGATTTGTTAATGGTGAGATCTTGTAAACTGGTGGTAGCCTTTCTCTCATCTGGAAACTGTTTCTGTTTACATTCAGAAAACAAACAAGTGAGCTCAATCAAGCCTTCTTGATCAGTGAAAAATAGAGTTCTTCTGGTTTACAGAGCCGTAAACAAGACATTTTAACCTCTTTCCGAGGAACTAAGAGCTTGGCCATTATTACTTTGGGAGTGTATTTATTGCCTTAGATATAATTAATAAAGATCAATCTTAATGGACCACTATTTTTTAAAAAAGCATGGAAAAGCCAGGAAAATCAGAAGTCACATATGCAAATGTATCTTTTATTATTTTGGTTTTGTCTGTACAGCATCTCTTGATAATCAGGTATGACAGGCCAGAGAAAAGAGAGGGACTTTGTACAAGTGCTCGCAGCTGATTCCCCTCGGATGTGATCTCATGTCCTGCCTGGTTTAGAGGAGCTGCTGAATCCAGTCCTCAGTATTGTGTGCCCTGCTTTGCCTGCACAGTGCCAGCGCCGAGTGACGTGGCCTGGCACATGAGGCCAAAAGCTGGTGTTTGCTGGCCATCCCCAAGGAGGTGAATTGGGCTTCACTGCGTTCAGTGGGGTAAATTACTGCCTCCACCCTCAGGCTTAGCTGTGAATCCCTTTATTTACCTGCATTTAAAACTGGCTTTTCTTCAGTTAGTAGGGCACATTTTGAATACGGCTAGTTCCCATTTTTGAAAATCAATCATAATACAGTCATTAAAAACAGTTGTGGATACTTGCAAACAAAGAAAATTCCAGGGCATTATTCATTTCAGTCATTGCCAGGGCTGGTGTTACCATTACTTCTAGTTTTAAAAGTCCTCTTGGCCCATGACAAAAAGGATTTTTTTAATTTGATGACATCTTGCAAAATAAAATAATGCACTCTTAAAATAATGTGCAATGAAATGATTACCAAGACCTATCACTGAAATCTATGCTTTCATTATACCAAATGCATCAGTAATCACGTTTTGTACTACATTTTGTTTTCCTTGGTGCTGCAGTAGATAAGGTTTCACTAAGGTTGCCTAATGTTCTCCATGATAGCTCCCAGTTTGCAGTTGCTGATAGCTTTGCCAGACTTTAACTTTTTGGCATCTCTATGAGGTGAAGCTTTCCACACTGGTTTTCTTCTTAGTTGAATCTGTTTCGGAAAATTTCAGAGAAAATTATTCAAACATTTCCAGGCATTAGGCAACGGGAATATATATTTTTTTGACCACACTGAAAAGTCCTGGCAAACCTTGCTCTGAATAGCTGTAGCTTTCCCTCCCTCCCTCTGCTGCTCGTCCCATTGTTTGGGAATAAGGATTTGAAATTTGGCAGGAAGGTGCTCTTTGTCTTATAAAATTGTTACGAAAAGCATCATATTGGGTGAAGGTGAAAGTCTTTGAGAAAGTGTAATGAAGGCAGGTGGGAGAGTGGAATCAGATGAGAAAAGAAATCTTTCTATCTCTGGAAGTATTGGTGGAAAGCAAGGGGAAAAGGGATATGAGCAGAGAAACAGTTAATTGAGGATGAGACACTGATGTGAAACTGGAAGTCAAAGGGAGTTGCAGGATTTAGTATTTACTACACAGAAGATCAGGCTTTGGAATCAGCCTTTGCAGAAGGAAAGATTTGTGGTGAAGAAGGGTCAGATGTCAACTATCCTGCCACCAGCAGCAGATGGATTGGGAAAGGATAAGTGAGCAAAACTGGGAAATGACCAAACATTTTTTTACTGATGTATCAGCTCATCCCAAATGGGAGGTTGTGCCTGGAGCACTGCATTCAGGAATTGCCAATGTATTCTGCCTCTGCTAATACACCTAATATGTTTTAAAATTTGTTTATGCTTGTGACTTGAAGCCCGGCAGCAATGAGTTCTACAGCTTGTGCATTGTATGAAAAATTATTTCCTCTTACTGGGTTTAACACTGTGAGCTAATTTTATTAAGTGTCCTCGGATTTTTTTTTTTGCAGTTTATTCATTACAGTGATGATTTTTAGACTGAATAATCATTCTCTAATCACAGAAAAAAAAGTCCAGAACTTTTATGACTTGCAAACCTCAGTTGTACCCATCCCCAGTAACCTTTTTTCTTATCTGAAAGCATGTGGTTGGCCTTTTTTATTACTACATATCATTAAACCAACATTTCCATGGAATTATCCATAATGGTTCAGAGAATTTTGTGCCACGTGATAGTAGCTAGGGTCCATTGTGGTTTAGATCTAATTAGGATTGTTTTCCCTCATATGCATTGCTTTGCATTCATCAATACCCTCTGCTGTTTTATTGTTGTTTAGTATTTTAAGCTTCCCACAACTCTTTGCATTCAGATCAGCTAGTCAGAGTGACTCTCCATGCCTGGTAAAGTTTTTCATGTTGTTAACCATCTTCTTTCAAAGTCCTACGAGACTCTACCTAACATCTCAGGTCCTTGGGACTTGGGCTAGTAGCTTTCCTCTGTTTTGAAAGCTCACCTGTTATTTCTACCCTTTGCTATCTTTTAATGATTTATTAACCAAGTCTTAGGTTTCCCTTTATTAAAACTTAGAATAAGATAAAACCTGTCTGAGTTTCACAAAAAAATTCAATGCCACAACTTGGAGATGCAGGAATTCAATTTGCCTGTGAAACTTTATTGGGCATCTGTTAGTTTATAATAAATTCTTTAATTAACTGGTCTTATGGTATTAGATCATGTGATTCCTGCTTTCTTCAGTGCACAGCATGCCTCTGTAATGGGAGCAAATCAGGATAACATAAAGGAAGAGACTGTTGTCAGGAGAATATTTGTTTCAGAACTTGGCAACTGTACTGTGGATGAAATGGAGGAAAATGTCCCCCGGTTAAGGTGGTTAAACATTAAGTTCAACAACTGGTTGCATTTCCACATCTTACTTCAAGGTACTCACATGTGCAAATAATGCGTGGGTTGTCATAGAGGCCAAGGCCTTTGCCTGGCTATTTACAACAGGCTACAGTAATTTTACAAAAAGTTGGAGGAGTGAAAGTAATGGCATTCTCTAAGAAATTCTGGATGAACTCACAGATATATAAATAGATAGACCTATGCACAGAAGATCCTTCTTCTAAGTCTAATTCAGAATCACATTATTAGTACTGTTAGAAAATATCTTTGTCTTTAGGCAGCAGCAGAACCACTGTCCACTATGGTACAGAACAATTGTTGCAAGTGATTAATCTTAAATGTTGGCAAAATAATACCTAAACTCTAAAGACAACTCTGGTGTTTATAAATCAACAGCAGCTGTTCCTGTTTATGCAATACTTTGTAAACATGAAAGAATAAAATAGAATCTGATATGACAGCTCATATACCAAGATTCAGCCTTCTGCAAAAACAAATCAGGCCATTGAAAAATGTGGGGTTTGTTTTAGATATTCTAACAAAGCCAACTAGTCTCCTGATAGTAAATGTAACCATGTTTCTCTAATGCCTTTAGGCACATGGCAGGTACCTGGCAAGGAGACTTCTAGAGCTAAGCTATCAGAGAGGTTTTCTTGCTCTCCCTCTGGAAGGAGCTAATAGGAAGACCCTGTCATAGGCAGCACCTGTCAAGCATTTCTGAGCCGTGTCAGTTCCAAATTTGCCCTAAGTACCAAATTCTGATTTCTGTCACACAGATTCTGTCACAGAAAGTGAAGGGATTCTCCAAAGTCAGAGGGGTTTTCTTTAGTGTAATTGTCCTCAGATCAGCCACAGATCTCTCTTAGGAGTAGGTATATAGTACATTTGGAGTATTCTTTTCTCATAAACTCAAAGTTAAAAGCTCTTCCTTATTTTGGTGATTATTTCTCATGTGCAGAGACGCCTAGATGTTAGGTAAAACCAGTTAAGTGGGGAAAAAGTAAGATTTAGTAATCTCACAGCTAGGTGCATGGTGCCCAGAATGAAATGAAACAACATGCTGGTTCTATGTAAAGTGTAGTGTGAAAGCCAGGCACCTTAGAGCAGTTTCAAACTAGCTGGTTGCCAAGCTGAGCACTGAACTCTTGATGGGGTGGTCTTTAGAAAGGGAGATTATTTTCTGTTTTTTTGTGGAAGCTCAGCATCATATCAGAGCTGGGATTCACCCAAACACAGCTGCCTACTATCCTATCCCTGAGGGTAGGAACTTAAAATTTTCTTCTCAAAAACCAGGCACAGAAGTGAGCTCTGTTTTTCTTTTTAATTTTGTCTGGGAAAGGTAAGAGGGGATGCTTCTTCACCACTGCTAATATTTTAATTTGTACTTGGATTGCCACATTAGAAGCAAATTACGTGAATGTCTCAACTTACTGGATGTTGGGTCATGCTGCAAAGCAGTCTTGGCATCTGTGAACTGGACTTTAAGACCTCTGACTGCTCCTCAGAATTCAGCCCACGAGATTGGTCTTAAGACCATTGAAATTTAACCATTCCTTTCTCCTTCTTTGCTGTCCAAAATCTGTATATTGTGGGCATTGGATCAGGTGCAGGACCTTGCATTTGGCCTTGTTGAACCTCATGAGATTCCCATGGCATACTTCTTGAGTTTGTCCAGGTGCCTCTGAATTCCATCTCATCCCTCAGGTGTGTCAACTGCACCACTCAGCTTTAAGTTGTTTGCAAATTTGCTGCGGGTGCACTTAATCCCACTGTTACTGACGAAGATATTACACAGTATTGGTCCCAGTATGGACCCCTCAGGGACACTACTCAGTACTGCAGGGACATTTAGATGGCCTTCCTACCTACCGAGCTTTGTGCAACATCTGGAAACTAAAGACAAGAAATGGTGAAATCTCAGCTTTCCTGTTTGGAGATTTTCTGGGACATGATACTTTAAGGGCAGAATCCGCTAAATAGAACACATTATTTTGGAACTCTATTTTTAGCTTATTTATTTACGACTTGGCAGACTCCTAGTCAAGAGGGGATAACCCTGGCCCTAGTGATGAGTTCTAACAACTGCATGTTTATGCACCAGTAGGTATCAGGAGGTCAGTCATAAAAACCTGTCAGTTTGTATTACTTCTCTGTTGACTCTCTATCAAAGCATGAAGGAAATGGGAACTGCCATCTTTCTCTTCTTACCAGTGGGTAGTATGTCTTGAGTTAGATAAAATAAGCTGATTTTTTCTTACATTGGTGCAAAATACAGTCCCTTTGAGAACTGGAGAAAAAACAAATTTCTATCTAGTTATTCAGTTACTGAAGCAGGATACCACTTTTGCAGGTGAAGGCAATGGAAATAATGTAAAATATGAGCTGCTTCTGGGCCTTTTTAAAAACACATGGTCAGTACTGTCAGATGCTTGTGAATCTAGTGTTGAATTCTGGTCAGGTCTCCTCAAAGCAGATCTGT
Source organism: Rhagologus leucostigma (assembly GCA_013397725.1). Classification (NCBI taxonomy): domain Eukaryota; kingdom Metazoa; phylum Chordata; class Aves; order Passeriformes; genus Rhagologus; species Rhagologus leucostigma. Next base: position 1,402,291 of record VZTD01003639.1, on the reverse strand, counting down.
TTGGATATTAATGAACTGTTAATTTTTAAGTTATGTGCAACTGGGAATAGTCAAACTTGCATCATCTTTAATATGTTCAGGTCACTTCCTTTTGATACCAACACTCAAATCAAAGCAGCTGATTGAGGTAAGAGAATATCAATGATGATCATGGTTTCTTCTCCATATGAGAAATTTATACTCTGCTTAACACTCTGCCTCCAAGCGAGCTTCCAGTTATTTGATATTGATGGCCATGAGAATGAACATGCACAATTAAAATAGGTAAACCACTCCATGCTTTTACCCAAAGCAGAGACAGACTCTGAAGGATCATGCCATTGGCTGAAATGTCATCCTATTGAAGAAGAAAAGAGTTTGGAATTCCCTTTTTTCCACTGGTCACGTTTAAATGTATTTCATGACACTCTAGCTTTTCTCTGCAACCGTGGCTACAATCAGGATAGACTCCTGTTCTTAAAAAAACCCCACACTTTATTGTGTATCTAGAGGACTCGAGAACTTTGATTTCAAGTTAGTTTTTTGATAGGAAAGGCTACAGAGTGCAAAGTCTACAGCAGAAGAATACTGAGACTGAGTTATTCTGATCTTGTATCAAGAAACCAGATACTAAAGACTGACGATTTCAAATGTTAACCTGCAATTCTGTCTGTGTGCTCCAAGCACTACAGCATGCAGAACAGACACTGCTACATCTCACCTCAGGTAGACCCTGTAGATCAGGAAGGTATCCAGGATTATTTTGATCATTATCTGGATGGAAAAAAGTATTTTCTTTTTTATGATGTAACATGATGCACAGTAGTTTCCTTGGAGCTGTTTATGATAGTAGTAGTCAAAGTGGGAAAACTGTAACTTGTTTCTCTATTTTACCATGGGTTTAAGTTACTTATAAGTTTTTCTCTCTTAAAATCTGAAAGATAGACACCTTGGAAGCACAAAAAGGATTACTTGATTAAATCTACGAAGTATACCTGGCAAGTGGACATTTTCTAGGAGTACTGAAAGATCTTTTCAAGTAGGAACATAAATTCTTAGAGCAACGGTTCCTTCATACTGTATCACCTTTTCACCCTACATTTCTTAAGGAGAAATACATTTATTATCCCTGACTTCTGTGCTTATTATCATAGGAACATTGTGGAACGTACACATCCTTTGATGTTTGCGAGGCACTGCCGCTGCTGGTCTGATAGGTTAGATATTTCCCTAGGACATTCTTTATTGTGAGACTCATCATGTACAACACAGAGTGCGCTTCTGTTTTCACGTCCCATCTTGACCACTGGATTCAGTTGATGCCTGTATCTATTTATACCTGTATCTGTATCATCTATATGTGTATCTATATGTATCAGCTCACAGCCCATAGGATCTTTCATCTGCTGCATACTACATAATACAGCTGAAAGTATTCAGTATCTCTGCAGTTTCTAGTTCATGTGCCCTGGGCAGTTTGGTGTCACCTCTTTGACTGATTCTAATGAGTGCTTGGAATATTGGCAGAGGAATGAGGAGAATACTGACAGTAATCTGCTTGTGGTCCCTTCAGATCAAGGTGCATGAGTATTTTCAGGGAGAGACAGGGAAGCTGCTTTGATTCTGTACTTGTTCTGCAAGTCTATTGAGACTCTAGGGCGTGAAGGCCTGTGATTGTCAGCTGTACTGGAGAGGGTTGAATCAAGTCAGAAGGAACTCAGTCCAGACCTGACCCCTGCCAGATGTTGTACCTTACTGAACAAGCACATTCACAGGAGTCTGAACAAGAAACTGCTTGCTTAATACAAAGCATATTTGATCCTCAACACACTCCTTTGTCCTTGCTGATGTGCCATGAGATACATGGTGGGCTCTGTGCTGACCTGGCAGTTTCTGATGGGCTTCTTGCAGCTTTCAAACCTTACATGTGGAGGTTATAAAAAGCTCACATTCATTCTAGAATGCCTCAGACCAGGGATAACTTGATATATGATTTTAGAAGTGGATGACCTAATCTAGGAGACACTACTACTGAAGCTGAGAGTACTAACAAAAAAATGTGTGTGTGCACGTGTGTATCAGTGCATCTGGTTCTAGAAAAAACTTTACAAATCAGAAAGCAGAACTAAGAAAGCAAGAGCAGGAAAAGAAAAAAAGAAGTAATTTTGTTCCAGAGCAGAGAGGTGATCAATCCTTCAGTGTGCCAGACAGAAATCAGGTGTAAAATTCAAGTGATTGTGGAAGAACTCATTTAGAGGAGGAGAATCCTAGGAACAGTCAGCACCTGAAACCAGTACCCTCCAAAAAGCATCTGTGATATTTCAATGCAATATTTCTTTGAGGACCTAGAGAGTGATCCAGCTACAACTAATTTTGTAGGTTCTGACAAAACATAGTGCAAAGAAATACGATAACATCTCACAGTGGTTGTCATTGCACTAGTAGAAAACAAGCTGCTTGATACGGATCCATATATTCTGGGCTGAGCTTGACATAAGGTTCCCCTAGTCTAAGAAGACATTAGCACTGAATCTTTTCTGATTTTCTGTCTCACTTTCAGATGACAGCTCCTCTGGCAGTTTACACGTTCCCAGAAATGGGACCGTGTAGTTTCTTGGCTTTGTCAAGGCTATTGCTGACTTCTCAGACTCTTTAGTACTCTGAACACAAATCTTTTAGAAAAGCTCTGAAACCGTAGGTTCTCTAGGTTTATGGCACTCTTGGGGACACATTGTAATTAAAAAAATTTAGGGTTCTGAACATGACCATTGTATATCTTAGTTAGAAATGCACACCTGTAACAAAACAGACAAACACTGGTATGCCCACAGTATATTTTATTGTTAAGACATGAGGATTTAGATCTTCGAAAATAGGTCTGAGCTGCTCGATAGGTGCATTTCTATGAGCTCATTAAGTTATTTCAGTCTCCTCTGCAGCAACTTTGTGAATATTTATCCATGTTATGCAAAACTGTTTTCTTTCTTAAAATAGTATTGTGTGTTTGAGCTTTCTCACAGATTTCATATTCTCTGTGGTTTTAAAAATTTTGTATGAACAGTGGTAGGTTTTTTTAGGCTGTAGGTATGCGCCATGTCTCTAGATCCTATTCCTTAGTTGGGGGGGGAAAGGAAACTGCTTTTTCAAAGGCTTTGCTTGCTCTTTGTCAGGAGATGCCTTCACCTGGCAGGCAGTGAGGGTGAAAATCTACATCAGCATTCCAAGATGTCACTTCCTTGGCTCTCTGACTAATGTAAAAATGAAAAATCAGAAAGACCATTAGTAATTTTTTCACAATGTAGCTTGTTGGCTGGCGGGAACACACCAAGAAAGTCCAGAGTTTCCAAACAAATTTGTGAGTTTTCTGTAAGCAAGTTTTCTGAATTGTCACTTTTTCATACTTCTTTATGTCCTGCAGCTTTACACAGAGAAATTTTGACTGCATTCAAAAATAGGAAAGGCCAGATACCACTTCTGGAAAACTAAGAAATCTTAAGTGAATCAGTTTTACCGATTTAACAGGTCCACAGAGTCTAAAGTGATTGGTTTTAGTTCATAGGAGGCTACTGCTGTAATGAAAAGATGTTTAAAATTTCATTAAATGTTTATGGACCCAGAGGTGAGGCCCCAGTGGATTATCATATACAACATAAAGATATATTAAAAAAAAATTACCTGTTATGAGCTTTCAACTGGATCATATCAGGTCTCAGCTACAAGGATGACCTTACTGGGTGATTTCCCTGACATATGTAGCTCATACTTGGCTTTGCTTACTTTGTTTAAATTTAGGTTTATAGATTTTTCATGTTTAAGCAGTAGGGTAGCTAGTAAATAGACATTTTTAGTAAATAATTGCTCATGTTGTTAGTAGTTGACTGACAGCAAATGAAATCCTACAAGGATTTTTATACATTCTAGTGGTAGTGATACAGCTAAGTGGCCACTTGGTAGGTGAGAGCTTTGTTTGTCTAGGGTTTTAGCATAATCATTAAATCACAGCTTTCTCTAATTGCTTCAGCTGCAGCCAAACTCAGTTGGATGGGATTCTGAAGCAAATGGAATTCTGTCACATTCAATATCAGTGTTTGCTTTATTAAATAGCATTTCTCTAGGGACCTGCATAGACTTTTGGAGTTTTTAATTTGTTACAGTATGTAATGGCTGGGTTCTGTAAAGGAATTGTTCACCAAGCTGCGTTCTTATTATTACTATTGATGCCTTTTTACTTTAAATGAGGTTGACAAGATAAGAGATGCCATTTAGAAGAGAGCTTTACTTACTTTGCTCGGTGAAGACCGAGTTTTGAAAGGGAGCACTTCTCAGCATGCATAAATTCTCCCATTTCTTTTGAAGTGAAAATTTAAAGTTAATAATTAAAACAAACACACAAACCCACTCTCTTATCACAACCTCTGTGCTTCATTTTTTCTCTATTTCTTTCAGTGCCTTTCAGTACAGTATATCCTTTGATTTAGCAACCGTAACAGCCTTGTCAGTGATCTGTTACGCTGTTCTACAATATTATAGCAGCAATAACAGTAAAAGTTTTGGTTCTAAGTAGATTTTTTTCATGGCAAGCTGGTGATTCAGACATCTCCATTTGAATCAGATTTTGAATTTGTAAATGCAAACATCAGTTTAAAAAGTGCACTACCCTGTGCTTCTCACCATCAAAACTTGCAAACCATTGTGTAGAATGAGAACATGCAAGTGTCTGGAGCCCAGCCCATCCTCACTTTGTCAAAGCAACCTGAACTCCTGATTACTGTTCCTTCATTAATCAGTCTTGGCTGCACATGCCCAGTAGTAGCGTTCTGTGCTTGAGAAGGGGAGTGCTACAGCACGGAAACGGAGCACCTGGGTGATCTGACGGTCACGGGATAACGCACGAGAACTGTCAGTATTTGATATGTGTTGTCTTGACCTAGAATTTCCTTCTATTTCAGGTTACCTAGGATGTAGGAAGATACATATGAGCAATTCTGTCTCTAGTTTAATTGTATTTTGTACAGGATCTTTGTATCCAAATACAGTATGAGATAAAATACAGGGCTTAAAGGCCTGTATTTGCAACTGTGGCTAGCTGGGGAGTAAAGTTAGGAAGCCAGGCAAATAATCACATCTTCTTCATTTAAAGCATTTCATACTGGCAGAAATCTTTAACCAGTTCTCCAACTTCTGTCTGCCACTTGGAGCTTTTTATATGAAACAGCAGGAACCTGGCAGCCTGGAGATCTTTGAGTGCTGCGAGCAAAAAACTTGAACATCATTTATAGGTTTTCCTGCCAAGACTGTAAAAATCTAGACAAAGTAGATACAGTTGTTTCACCCAGCTTTTCACGTATTTTTGTCCTTTACTAAGCTCTCAAAGCCTCAACCAGTTTTCTTCCTGACTTTTAAATTCTTGGTAGATATATAGAATAGAATTTATCTTACCTACCTTTATCCCTATAAAAGCTACATGGCTAGACTGAACCATTCTCTAGGCTCCCTCTACAGACAGTGAAGAGACAGATACCTCCAGGAGGCTTTTTATCTCACATGAATTTAGACAACTGTCTTGGGGTAAAATGAATCCCAGCCCTGTTGTCACCCTCTAGCTTTGATTCAGCAAATGTAACAAGTTCCATTTCCATGCTGGGATTTGGAGCCTTGCATAGAATATTCCAGCATCTGATTTCCACTTAATTTAATGGAAAATGAATGCATAAGTCTTTTAATTAGCTTTGAAAATCTCTGCCTTAATGTTTGATTAAGTTTGAATGCACATGTGTTTGTATATTTAAAATTACAAGCAATAAATGTAGCTGTATTATTTTCAAAAACCTGAGCATCTGACAACTGCAGCTAATTAGTGGTTCAAATGGCCACTGCAGTTGATACTATACTGTAGTGTTGAAAACTGGAACAAGTAGAGTCTAAAATATAGACTCAATAACTTAATACCTCAACACTATCTTTTTTCTTAACTCTCTTTTAAGTAGAATTTAGATTCTGAAACACATTTAACACGGATAATATTTGTGGATAGAGTGACATCACCAGCTGACAAAAATGACTGTGATTACTAGTCCGAATACGTACAGAATACACACAGGAATTACTAAAGAAGATATCCTTTAAAATGATCACAAGAGTGGGGCTTCTGATATGAGTTGAATTAAAAATGTGAATGAACTTTTAAGGGACATAATTTGCAGGTGACTATATATCTTTTATGAAATTACTTGTTAATTATCCCAGTGGTTTTTTTGCTTAAAGAATATGCACTGTTTATGTAGCAAAGATATAGAGGGGTTTTCTTATTACCAATACATAACAAAGAACTCATATTTGTGCTTTACCATTGCTTCTTGCCAAAATTTCTGTAAGGTGCCATAATGTTTACTTCTCTGTACTGTCTGGAATTATATACTGCTTTTACAATTTCTTTGGCTGATACCTGGACACCCAGAACCACAGTTTTATTATTAAACAATTAAATGCAGCAATATATAATTTAAATGATACGTAATTTGAAGTGTAGATATGGTTGTACATTTTAAGAAAAGGGGGTGGTTTCTTCAATACTTCTTTCTTAATTGCTTTCTCTTTTTCTGACTAGTTGTTGCTAAATTAAACTTTTCTGCGTGAGATTACCTGTCCTCCATAGGAGATGGAACATACAATATACTTGGTCTTTTCTGCTTCCTGTACCTTCCCAAGAAATAACAGCTCTTTGATTAGAGCTGTCCATAATTTTGATATGCTCTTACCTGGTTGCAAAGCTTAATAGGAAGTCATAATCTTGAGTTAATTAGACTTGCAGACTAGCAAAAGCATAGGTGGACCCCAGCTCAGTAAAAGCACTTAAGCATATCCTTAATTTTAAAATTCTCTTGCTGAGTCTTAGCAAGAGTTTTCTCAAAGTCCTGTAGGGTAGAGTTGTGCTAGAGTTGTGTATAATGGTCTGGGTTGGAAAGGACCTTAAAGATCATCTGCTTCCAAACCCCCTGTCACGGGCGGGGACACCTTTCACTAGACCACATTGTTCAGAGCTCCAGCCAACCTGGCCTTAGACACTTTCAGGGATGGGGCATCCACAATTTCTCTGGGCAACCTGTTCCAGTGCCTCATTACCCTCACAGTGAAGAATTTCTTCCTAATAGCTAATCTAAACCTGCTGTCTTTCAGTTTAGAGCCATTCTCCCTTGTTCTCTGACTACATGCCCTTGTAAATAATCCCTCTCAGTCTTTCTTTGTGTATACAGAGATATATATCTCCTCACCTATATGTCTTTTCAATCCATATAATCTTTTCTTATGATAAAATCAACTCTTTGTAGCTGCAGTACCTAGCCCTTTCACTATTTGATACTTCTGCAAGAATCTGGAATGTGAGTGGAAGGCTGGTTTGTCTTAGTTTGTCTTAGTTTCCCTTTCCTATCTGTATCACTAGATTCGCACAAGAATAAGGCATAATACGTAGCAGAATAAGTTTTTTAATTCAGCTGAAGAGCCATTTATGACTTCTCAAAGTACAGTCTGTTAGATCATAGTTTAGATTGTAGTTTTTCAGAATCAGGGACCTCTGAAGGTCCCAGCTTTGTACTTGTCTCTGATACACATGGTGTTTTGTGAGACTTCAGTGATCAAAGAGATGGGAAGAGTCCAGTGTGGAATGGATGTGTCAAGGACTGTCTTCATCATGTTCCAGTGTAGTATTTAGATGCTGTCGGTAATAATTTTATTTCCACTGTAATAAATGATAAAGGGATTTGTGTTCACTAAATCTTAGAGCCTTGGGAATTGGTGCATTTGGGTAGATAGACCTAGAGAGACTCATTTACTAATATTGCTGGGAATATGACTTTTTTCTGTGCCCTAGTGACACATAATATTTGATGGTCTATATTCACTCTTGGCAATACTAGTTATTGCCTTTTCATTCGGATAGATGGCATAGCAGCTTCCATTTACTCATATAGATGGAAGTAAACAAGGTAAAAAAGAAACCAGGTCAAAATGTCAGAATAAAATAAGAACGTTTGTATGGCTGACGGTAGTACAGTAGATAATAGACACACTTAATATTCCATCTCTATAAACTATTCTCAAAGGCAGAGGCTGTGGGGTATTCTGTGGCAGAATAGAGAAATGTAACTGTGGTTCATTTTTGATAAACACAAAAATCAGGTCTGTGATTTGTCTGCAATGGTCTTGGATTGAGAATACTACTAAGAAAATCTATTACTTTTTTCCGGGCAGCTAGAGACATTTTCATGCCTATTGAAAAAAGGGCTCAAATTTAAAACAATTTTGAATATGGATTTAGTATGCACTGTATATATAGCAAGTACTAACAGATACTCTGCTGTGGGTGGAAGTGTATATTTCTGTTAAAAACTGCACAATCTAGTTGTTAATGCCCATCTTTTTGTTCGCGCAGCCAGAATATAGGTCTTCTCCTTAGAGACCAAGTGCAGTCTTTTCCCATATATTTTAAAAGGACAAAAGAGCATCTTCTGCTGGTCAATGATGATATTGCTGTGAAACTCAAGGATGATGCCGTGTTGGCAGTAAGGAATTGGCAGTGGAGTGTGTCTTGAGCCCAGCTTCACTGCTCTTTTTCGCTCTTTCTTTCTCTTATTCATTCTTGTGCACAAGTTCCAGGAATGGAAATAATGAATTCAAATTAAAGAAGCCAGTGAAATGACACATTTCATAAATTAACTCCTTCTGCTCTGTGCTGCTTACAGAGGAGTATTAAACTGCAATCTCCTGTCTGCTGCAGGTGAATAGTCAAACATGCACAGAGTGGATATTTAAGAATTAATTTCTCTTTTGTCCACAAGCTTCAGTAAAATTTAAAGACTGACAAATAATAGGTTTTAGACCAGGCATTCTTCTCTGATTCTGTTATTAGACTGAACCAGGTATGTCTCTGTCTTATCCTTTCCTGACAACTTAAGTTAAAAATCTCTGTAATTTTAAGCACTACAATTTTAAAAGGATATCCAAATTGTTATACGTGTAGCACCTGTGTAGATGGAAAAATTGGGTGGCTTAGATGTTGTGGAATAATGGTTCTTTTATAACTGTGTGTAGACTGGTCTTGCTATTTGCCAGCCTAGTATATATTTCCCACCATTATTCCAACAAAAGGTATCTAATTTGGGCATATGTTAGTGGAAGAGGTCAACCATCCTTCTGAACACAAGAAAAATATTAGTTGTCCTTATTTCAGTGTCAGCATGTTTCAGTTAATCTGAACCCCTGGTAAAATTTCCCAGTGTGGACTTGCTATTTGTGACATATAAGTGACATTGTCTCAAAGCATATCTGCAAAGCTGAATTGTATGGCCAGTGTCATTACAGCACAGTGTTTTTGCTGTAATGATGCTGATTCTCATATGCCTGGGTTTAGAGTACAACAAGAAAATAGCATAAATCAATTTGTGTATTTTGCAAAGCCTCTCTCCTTTTCTCCTTTTTTTTGTTTCTCCCATTTGAATCTGAAATCAAATAATTAATGTTTGATTTTCTGTTGTGTGATAGTGTAATGATTTATAGGCAATAAAAATAGGTTCCTTGATATATTAGGCATTTCCAGTAAATGTGTAAGAGTAAATCCCTATTATGAGCTCTTCCCTGAAATTCCATTGGATTTTTAAACCTATTCCAGATTTACATGAGAAACAGAGATGTTGCCCCCATTTTGCACCCCAGTCAGTCTCTCTGAGGAGGTATTGCTGTGGGGATCTGTTGCATGACTGTATTTTGCCTTTTCAATAGAACAGAACTTGGTGTTGTTTCTTTACTGTACAATTGAAGATAAGTTCCTAAGTAGAATGTAAACAATAATTTAATTAATTATTAAGTGAGCTGAAGAGACTGATATGTTTTGGGCATTGAGCAGAGTTTTGGCAAGAAGTTGCAAGTGTATAATGGAACAGAAAACTACTTATGACCAAAGCCAAGTCTTAAAACCTTTCAGCCAGTTTTACTACACATTGTTTGAGAGATGGAATCCAGCCACACTAGTAAGTGAAGTAAAAGAAAGCAACACCATTAAAACCGTGAATATGTGTGAAATAACAAATTGAAGGAATAGAGTCGGGCAGGGAAAGGGAGATGGAGATTCTGTAAAATACCACTAGGTGCAAGATTAAAGGTATATTTAATTCTGTGTAAAATATGTTTTGTGTTTGAAATAAAATAAATGAGATAGAATAACAAATGGAAAAGCAATGGAAGTGGTTCTTAAAAACTAGCCCTGAGTAACCAGATTGGTCCTCTTTTTCAGGTGCTTTTACTAGCTGTGGGGTCCCACATAGTCCTAGCAAAGATACTGAGAATGTAAGAAAAGTGTGCATCTTCTTGTGTAATAGGCAGCCATTTGACTACATGGGTTTCCCAACTACATACGTATGAGCTTCCACTCTTTCACTCTGTTCATGCTGTTACCAGGAAAACCAGTCTAGGACTCATAGGATCTGTAGTCCATACTGAATGTATACAAATAGCGAAAAACCCCGTGTCAGATTATAAAAGCATTGTGCTTTGCAGGGCCAGATCTACGGATGAGTACTCAAATTTCCAAATGTATAAAATTAAGATATATAGATCCCTATTAATTTGTTACTCACATGAAATTTGTATCAGAATCTTAAATATGTTAGGTAGAGACAAGGTGGGTCTAATTTAAAACTAATGGGGAAAATTATTGGTTTCTTGTATTTGTACATTTTCTTTTTCATGGTCTGTCTGCATGCTTTGAGTATAAACTTTAATGTCAGATATTTTTTTTTGAAACTTGTGAGTTTTGTAATTTGTAATGGCTGTGGAGTTTTTACAGGTTTATTTAATGGTAAAATCTTATCTTGAACTGCATTTTGAAAGCTCAAGTGTAATTTAATTTCCTGGGAACAGGAGGAGGGAAGGAATGCCATTCTTTCCTTAGGGAGACAGCAGTTCCTTGTGCAACATTAACTTAAAAGAATATGAGACACATATATGTTGCCAACAGGAATGTAGATGTATAGAGTTCTGAAAATAGTTAAGTGTCAGTAGGGAAGGGTTGCAGGTGCCAGAAGAAAAATGTAGCTCCCAAGCGCACTCTCTCTTTTTATTTTTGCCTTGTCCAATGCCAAGATTGATGTTTAAAATGCAGTTTTTCCCTAAAAAGTGATTATAAAAAAAAAGTCTGACTTCAGAACAGATGTGTTTCCTGTGTACATTCAGAATCATATTTATTTGTTTCCATAACTCTGTTTGAATATACTATTTACACCTGTTACACATGTGCAGCCAAAAGCAATGTGAGGGAGAAACCAAAAAGCAGCTTCTCACTGGGCATGAGCTGTGGAGCTGCTGTACAGAGGCGGCTCTGCCAAAGGCTTGTAGGCAGCAGGATCTCTATAGCCACTCTTCTTGGGAACACAGCAGTCCTGCTCTGCAGCTCTTTCCCCTCTGCAAAACACTAGCCTAGAAATCTGTAACAGGGCATTAAACCACTTAACCTGCAATGGCAGCAAACTGAACCAATTATTACTTCTTCTATCCTTGTTAGCCATCAAGGACAAGTGTTTACTCTTCTTTATAATAATATTTTTATACAGTTGAGGACTGTCATCATAATCCCTGTGAGTCTTATACAAAAAATCTAGATCCTTCTGCATTTCTTCCTTTGAGTCTTTTGGGGTTGGTTGGTTTGTATGTGTCTTTAAACACATTTATTCCTGTGAACCACAGCTAAATCCTTTAAGAGTGGGTGGCCCAGACTTGGCCACAGTACTCCAGAAATGGACTATTCCCGTTGAAGTCTTTCCAGAGGTGTGTTTGCTGGAGTGGAAGGGTATTGTATCTAAGACATTTCCCTTCTTTCCAAGAGCAATTGATTGCTGACATAGTTGCTTTATGATCTGGACCATTTTCTACAGTACTGCTTAGCCAGTAATGCCCCATTTTGTTTTTGTGCTTTTATCACTTCACTTTACTGAATTTCATCTTCATTTCGGATCATTTCTCCAATCTATCAAAATCATTTTGAATTCCAGTTCTGTCCTGCAAGGTATCTGCATCCTTTCAAGTGTGATTTCATGTACTGACTTTTTATGTCAGTCCACTCTGCCTTCCAAGTCATTAAACAAAAATAAAAGAATTTGGAGAAAATGCCATAGTCTCAGTTGACCTCATATTCCAGTTGCAAGATCTATCACAGGCAAGTGGAAAAGCCTCATTTAGCTTGCAGGCTCTTAATCATGTGAGTGTGTAAGGTGTAAAGTAGAACCCAGCTTGACTCTCAGATCACACAGTGAACATACAGGACTTTTAGATGGAGGGGGAAAAAGAACATCATTGTACTTAAAATCTGATTTCTTTGCCAAAGAAATCAGAGTCAGGAAAAAATACTGAAACCGTAGGATTCCATTTACTTGGAGACCCTATTCAGAGTTGAGCCATGCTTCAAATTACAAATAATACCAGGGGTGGAGGGGATCAGAGGGAACAATGACAGTTGTGGCAGAAGACGTTTTGCTGCTTGGGTACCTGGCCACAGCAGCATGGCATCTTCACTTCTGACCCAGCTTGCTGGCTGTCTCTGCCCTCTTCTCTCCTGTGACCTATTCCTTAAGTTTATTTTACTACAAAATATTTTTAAAGAATTAATATTTTTTTGTTATGTTTAGGCCATTATTTCAATGTTTGAGCATGTGAGTGCACTACGTGAAAGGGAGGTTGCCATGGTAATTTCTCATTATTGTTGAATAGAAAAATAATTACTCTGGCAAAATCCCCCGTAACCTGTCAAAGCATAAGTTAAAGATGCCTGAGGGCAGCCTTGCCTTCACCATCCCCTTTTTGCAAAAAAAAAGAAAAAAAAGAAAGAAAAAAAAGTGATTTCTTTTTTTTAATAACTGGCTCCTATTTCAGTTTGGCTGGGGACACCTCATTTGGTTTTGTTCACATTTGGCTTTGAGAGTAGGTGGGCCCACCTGTGACAAGGGCGGGGCAGAAAATTAAACAGCAGAGCATATCCAAGCTTGACAGGATTTATACACTCTTTTTAAAGGTTGGGTTTTCTTTCTGGGAGTGGGGTGTTGCATTTTATATTTTTCCTTCTTCCTCGCCTAAAATATGCAAAAGCTTAAGATAAAGATGTTGGACGGTGTTCAAACTGTGAAAGAGTCTGGATATTTCATCTAACCAGGGAGGGAATCCATAGTAATTCCATTTCCACATTTTCCTTGCTTTCAAGACCTCTTGGAAGCCAGCGTGAGTGCAAATATGTGTGATTTTGAGGTGAGGTCCTGCACTTTCCCTGCTCTTCTCTTTCTTTCCCATGTGCAGTTGCATCCTGGCTCTGCGATGCTCTGCTTTTTGTTCCCATGTCATTGGATGCTGCATGAGTAGCTCCAGTGATACTCAACTACTGCATTAACAAGAGCTGCAAATGTGGTCTGTGGCATTGCTGAAATCCTTCCCTCCTCTCTTCCTTCCCTATGACAAGTATGTCCAAAAGTTTAAATGGTACTGCAGCCTCTCTTTTGCCAAATGAGAGAGAGTGGTAGCTCAGAGCTACTCACTGAACAGTACATTCTTGTATGGGCTTGTAATGCAACCCCCAGGCTGTGCTGAGTGCAGGGTCCCGTGCAGAGGTGTGCTGAACACCTGTGCATGTTTCATTCTTACCACTGTCTATTTCATGCTTACTCTTGTGGCTGCTTTGCTACTCAACACAGCAGTGTTTGCATGTGGGAACATTCATCAGGTTTACACCAGCAAGGAGCAACAATGCTCTGTGACTGCAGATTTCTGAGATGTGGGGACAGCTTTGGTACCTCTTTGTGTGACTAAATGGCAGGACTGTATTGTCCTGTCACTGCCAGGTGGGATGAGCCTTGGCAGAGAAAGTGTATTATGGGCTCTGACTCAGACAAGAAGTCTCTCTAGGGTCTCTGGTAGGAACCAGATTGTTAAAACCTGTCCTTACCATTTCTCCATTGGATGCTTGACAAAAATCAAAATAAAATTGAAAGGCAGGAAGTATACCTTGCTCAACATTTTGGAATGAAATCCAAAAGTAACATCATCAGGAAATACAGCAGCAGAACTAAAATCCCCAGATTGCTCTGCATGTGTACATAATGACTATGATAGATGCATATTTTCTTTTAAATTGGCATTTTATCTCGGGATTTTTTTTTCTGTGAAGTGAACAAACGTTTTCTGGCTTAGATCTATATTGCTCAGGCATTAAGAGGTGCTCAGGCCTCACTGTGCTGAGTGAACCTGGCCTTGCACACTGCAAGGAAGGTGCTGAGTGGGACAGAGTGGCTCTGAGGAGTGGAGCTGGGGCATCTTCAGAAGGGTATTTCCAGCTTTGTTACTGACCCTGTGTGCTACAAGTGATTTAAGTCTCGAAACCTCAAAGGAGCAAAAGAGACTGTACCAAAAATTTCTAATCCAGCTATTAAACATATCCATGGCTTTTGAATGAAATATTTAGTGGGTTTTATATTGTCCAGTTTCTGTGAAAACCCTTGCAAGGTGGACCACTTGCTCAGGTGCTAGACATTGAGGTTTGGGTGCCTGTTGTTGATCATCCAGGTCTAAAAAGGCCTGGTTCAATTGTTGAAGTCAAGAAACTACCTGTAGTGCTGTGTTGGTATATGTTTTACATTATTCACTATTTTAATAATTGCCATGTTCCAGCTATGTGTATTACTGTAAGTCTAAGTATACATGAGTCATCTTAACATATTTTTTTCACTTCTTGTATCACACTTGAAAGTAAAGATTTCTCACAACAGTTACATTTAGGTAACTAGCTGGTATTTAATCAACTTGCAGTAGCATTGTATTTATATTAAATGCATTGGAGTGGAATGGCTGTTATATTTAGTTTCTAAATAACTTTCTTGTCATCTCATGCTGATGATGAGCTTAGGTGACATTATAGAATTAAGTACTGAGGGAATTTTCATTACTAGGACCAAGCATTTGAGACACACAGCCCAGAAAAGGAGGGAAGGGTCAAAATTGCTTTATTTAAAACTGATTTTTAAAACCATATTTAACATTTGGAAAAAAAAAACTTTATGGAAAAGAAAATTTTTTACATATTTAGTATGCTTGATAAAATGAAAGACAGTTTATTATACAGTAAGTTAAACACTTCAGTTTTCTTCCTAAATTAGAACTAGAACTTTATCCAGGAAAATTAGTTTGAAATACCATATAAACATCTGCACCCCAAAACCGTAGGTGAAGAAGCCAAACTAGGTGTGATCCTGTTGAATTTCTTTTACAACAGATGAACATATTTTCATTTTGCCTCCTGTTAAGTGAATGATCTGTTGCTTCCTAGGATAGTGACAACCTCTGGTGGGATGCCTTTGCAACTGAATTTTTTGAAGATGATGCAACCTTAACACTTTCATTTTGTTTGGAAGATGGACCAAAGCGATACAGTAAGAAATGTATATTTTTTGTTCTAATGTTAAGTCTGAGTTTCCAAAAACAGTTTACCTGTACAAGACTGATGCAACGCTGGCAATGACAAAGTCACTTGTGTATATTCAGTGACTATTAAGTTACATTAAAGGATTCCATGAATTGGGAATCCACTTTTTAATGGAATTCCTCTGAATTTTATTACATGAAAATAAATTATTTCCTGGTGGAATGAAGCAAATAATACAATGCTTGGATTTTTTTTAAATTAATGTGCTTTATGGCTGTGCTTGCACTCTTTGTTAATTTGTTTTCTGCAAAAATTCAGATGTTGAGTCTTGTGAGCAAACTTGTTCACAGAATGGGAACTTTGTAGCAAATATCAGGATTTTTGCTGGAAGGGCTTCCAAATTTAAAGAGGGATCAGAAAAACAACAAATTAAAAGCTATGTCCTTGCTGATGTAGATAAGTAGTATTCCATCAACTGTGTGGATCTATGCTGCCTGCAGACGTTAAGGACCAGCCTTGGATGCTGTCTGAGCAGCAGTTGAAGTCTAGTATACTCTCAATCAAGCACGAAGTGAAAGGATGAATAAAAGTGAAGCAGTGAATAAATCTGGTGGCATTAGTATCCATTGCCTGCATACGCCAGCAGCAAAAAGGGATAAACTTCATCGAACAAATTGTTTGAGGTGAATAATTCACTCAGCTTTAGCACCAAGCAACAGAGAAGTAAACATTGAAAAACTTCATTGCCAATTGTTTGACTCCATTCAGAGTGACCCCAGCTTCATGGTGACAGATTGTGCTCTCTACTTAATGTTCTGAATCTTGCAAGGTTCTTCTTTTTCATGAGAGTGACTGATTGTCAGCGTATCACTCACGTACTTCTAATTCCTATTATCAATTATCTCAGGTATTTATTTGACAAGTGTTACCTTCTTCTGGAGAAAAAATAACCACTTTGAATGCACGTTCTGGGATTAGTGTTGACAGAATTACAGTTTCTTGCCTTTCAAAGCAAGTGATAACTCTGTAAAGGTCCTCAAATTACAGCCTATAGCAACATTGGTAACAGCTGATCTGTCCTGATTAGGTTGAGTCAACTTGTCAGATATCAGATTTGCTAGTTGTGTTATCAGTCCAGAAGGCACAGATATATCAGCAAAAAAGCAATTAATGTCCAGTTAGATCAGAGGGAGTTGTGATTCTGGAAAACGGTACTGCATATGAAAGTATTTGTCAAAGTGTAAAATACTCCTGGTGTCACAAATGCTTGATAATGGTTGTATTGTCTGTAACTGGGACAGTTTGGCATGGGGTAATACTGTGATTCTTAGCATTGCTGCTGATAAGAATGATTGAAAGACCAAGTTATGTAGTCACGTTTTTAAAAGCGACTAGTACACAGGATTTTTCCTCTGGTTTTAATTTCTGACCTCTGCACAAACTGTTGTTGCTTTTGGTTTATTCTCAGCGTCTGGAGTTGAAGCTCCACATTTAGGCCTCTTTGCTGGTCATTCATATTTCCTTTCCTTTGTTAGTTAATACTTATGTAATTCTGAACTGCAGTATTAGTGTGAATCTTTTTGACGCGAGCGGTATTCTAACTCAGCGAAACTCTGAAGAGCATGCTTCTGCTGTTCCAGTTTGAGGCTTCCATTGCCCTCTGAGAAAGCTTTGAAAGCAGACTTGGGGCTTCCGTGCTGTCCAAGTCCATGCTTGGGGACACCTTCGGCTTTGCTTGTGGTGGATGCAGAGTGGAGGCTGCATGTTAAGAGTAGCTCTCTCTTCCTAGATGGGAAGTTTGCATCCAAAACCATGTCCAGGAGTTGAAAACAGAGCAGTTTGCTCCCCTTACAGGTCTCTTTTTTGCTTGCCCAAGCCATGCTCACGCTATTCCCTTATGGATGCTCTTGGCATCTCCCAAAAACCATAATGACACCCAGTACTTCTATTCCAAGCTGGTGAAATTGCTGACCAGGGGCTGTGGCTCCTGTTAGGTGAGCCAGGGTGTCGCATGTGGTTGCAGCACCAAACATGAAGTTTTGAAAGCGATGAAACAAAAGTTTCTTCATCTGTGCTGTCTGCAGCAAGACACCTGCCTCCTTGCCTAGTGTGTATGCTCTTTAGGATGTAGAGGGCATTAAACACATTGGAACTGGCAGAAAGGAGAGAGAAAAAGACAAATTGTTTGTTCTTCCAGGCACAGACAGTAATGGAGGGAACCAAGATAAGGCCCAGGAAAAGAGAAATACCCATCCTTTGAGAGGTTGTTTATAAAGCTGAAAGTGATGAAAGATGCCAACCTCTTGCCTTTGCTCTAGGATTCAGGTCAAAATTGCCTGCCTTTGTCTTCCTTCTGTGAGAGATTTCCTTACATCTCTGACATTGGTTGTGGTGGCCACCTTATTTTTTTTTTTCCTTTGGGCAATGGTTTCCCTTTTCTGAGAACAAAAATATTCCCTTTTGGAACAAACAAATTAAAAATAAACCCTTGTGTGTGTGTGTGTGTGTGTGCGTGTGTGGAAAGCGAAAAACTTTTCGCTGTCCCTGGCCTCATTTTTCTCTGGGTTATGGCAATTCCCAGTCCTGTTCCCTCTTTCTCAGGGGCTATCCAGAACTTGTGTTAAGCCATCAGACATGTGAAAAAGCATGGTGTTTTGCCCCAGGTTCCTTCTGCAAAGACCCTCAAGAGTGTTGTGGGAGGCTGCTGGGAACTAATCTTGAGTGCAGTTCCCAAATTCCTTTGGGAGCTTTTTTCCTGTGCCTGCTTTAAACTTGTCCTTGCTACGAGTTTCCTATCACAGCCTGTTTCCCAGCTGGCTCTCTCTGCCCTCTGCTCTTACCTTAACAGTCCAATCCCACAGCCAACACGAATGTTCAGAGCAGGCCTGCAGTATTTAACTTTTAATATAGAGTTTTGTCTGAGAGATTGTAAGGGTTGTAAACTCACCTTTTTTTTTTTTTTTTTTTGTCTCAGAAAACGAAGTTGCTTATTTAATTTCATGGTCCAAAACTGAAGCTTTATGAAAAACGCAAAGTATTTGTAGGTCTTTCATTCATTTTACCATGTTTTACAGCACTCCTTTCTGTACTGAGAAAAGCAGTTTTCTTCCCTTTGCTGTTGTCAATGTTTCTCCTCGACTGTCAGCTCAGAGATTCTTTCATTTGTAGGAAAAAATAGATATGGTTCAAAATGGGGATTTTAAGTCACTGGGTTATGTTTTTTACTTTGCTTCATGTAAGGCAGCATTATGTGCTGACACTTGAGCTAGTTTTAAATGTGCCTATATCTGCATGGCACAGCATGTAAAGGTACTTACTTATGCCCTGGGAAGAGCAGAGGTTTGTTAGTTCAGTGATCCACCACTGTTAATTAATTTGATTGCCAGGTTTGTTAGACCTAGACCAGTTGTCTGTGCAGAATGATATTCTGCTTTGGATAGATGTGACTTGAAAGCCCAGCTTAACTTTTTCATGCCAAGATTCTGTGTCAGACCAGAAATAGCTGCTGTGCCCATCTTTGCATCTCTTTTTGTCTTTCTTCAGTATTTGATTTCTGTAGATGCAAGAAATTTACCTTCTGCAATTCTTTCTTCCTGGCACAGCATTCCAGAAAGAAGATACTCTCTTCTTTCAAACAGCCACTGAAAATATGTTTTTCTCCTACTTGCTTATACCCCTCAGCTATTCTTTTGGTCTGCTATTACCTATGAACCCTACTCATACTACTGAATTCTATGTTGAAAATTTAATGAGAAATGCTGCAGAAAATAAAGATGTATTTTAAGTTAACAAAGGTGTAAATTATGCGTTTCTCTAGTCTGGCTTTTTGGCTACCCTGAGATGGAAAGAAACCTCACACATTCCAATGCTTAAAGACAAGGAAAGATTCTTCAAACCAGAGATGCTACCTGTCTTACACTGCATTAAATTATAGTCAACAGAAACTAAGAAGTAAACACATGAGGTTCATTCTATAGTGAGAGCAAAAAGAAATTTGCTTTAATGTATTATGCCCTGATTTGTTTGGTGAAGAAATAAACAGGATTTAAACAAAACCAAAAAAAAGAAAATATGCCTAATGGAGCAGAATTTTTGTTTCCTTGTTGTGGATAAAGCATTCATTTCCTGTTAAGAGGCTTCTATCCCGTTAAAGGAGTAAATACTAGACTCTGATCCATTGTTGCCCAGGTTCTTTGTTTCTCAGAGACAAAATATTTCCCGAACAGATAAGAGAAACAAGTTTGATTGACAGCTCTTAGCAGAGTCTCATCAGCTGCTGTGCTGACAGCCTGGTGATGCGCACTGTGCTGATGTGGTCGGGACTGACAGGTGATTGACAGCCCAAGACTGTGGAGACAGGAAAGATGAAGCATGCTCAGTAAGAATAATGTGCAGTGTTTATGCAGCACTGCAGAGAATAGGAGCTAGAAAGTTAACTCTTTCAGGGCAAAGTGCTACCTTAACACATAATGAATGCAGTTGCCACTGTACAGAAAATTAGAGCTTGTCTACATTTCTCTTCTGTTCGCTAAATGATTTCTGTCCATGGACGAGCTATACACTGTGAGGAAGCAAAAGCATAAGCTATCACATTTGTAGCTGTAAAAAAATGTCATGTGTGGTAGATATGATGGAGTCCTCAAAATGGATTTATTTAAGCTTATAGATGTAGAATATATTGAGAATTTCAGGCACTTTTTATAGGCTTTCATCACCCAATTTTATATGGCATTGCATAATGTTACACAGTAGAAATTTCAAAAGGAACAATTTGAGCTCTTTGCTCTCCCTATCCCTAGGAAAATATAGTGATTTCAGTTTTATTGTTGCTCTGAATCTGTAGCTGATAATTGAATATGTATTTTGTGTTATAATTTCTACTGCAGTTTGTGTTTGGAATGTACAAGGTAACTATACCATGCTTTGCATTTTATGCTTTTTTTTTCGTTTTCTCTCCTTGGCTCATGAACCCTGTTTGATTTTTCTTCATTTCTTGATTTTTTGAAAGATGGATGGGTAGATGGATAGATGGATGGATAGGTGGATGGATGGATGGATGGATGGATGGATGGATAGATAGATAGATAGATAGATAGATAGATAGATAGATAGATAGAAAGAAAAAAGGAGTTTTCTGGGCAGTAGTTTCAGAGTGAACTTTGGGCCAAGTGGCAAAATCATCAGCTTTGAAGTGCTTATCTAAGTTTTTCTGTGTGTCTTTAGAATATATTACATAAGTGTATTTTAGATTTTAGTGCAATTTATTTAATTAATACACAGCAAGATTCATTCTGAATTTGTCCCCATTTTTATAACCTGTGCAGTACAGGTAATTTTATAGCCCTTTATTGAAAAACTTTTCCTGGGATTAATGGTGGGAAGCTATATCTAGTGGATATTTCTTATAAGCATAGTCTGGGAATAAACAGGGAAAGTTCGTTACACATAACCCACTTGCATAACTATTTTCAAAAAGATGGTTGGAGGGGCCAGCATGCTACATTATCACCCCAGGTTTCTCTAAAACTGTCATCTAGCTTCTGTCTATAACTCTTAGAGAGAAAATTAAATTTGCCAGGAGAAACAGATTGTTTTATTTGCAGGAACATCTTCTTTCTTTTTCCCTTTATTTTTTTTCCTCAAGAAATCATGGTCATTAAACGTGATTTGAGCATTCAGGTACAATACAGTAAATTGGCCTAGCTTTGTGAGACAGATTATTCTGTGTGACTCCCTGGTATTCATCTTTATATACCACTATTCTAGTTTTGGTTTTTTTGAAAGTTTCTTGGCAATACTTTTGAGTTTAATTTCAGAACATAGGTAAAAATTTCATTAAAATCATATGTAAGAGGTCCACAATTGCCTGGATCACCACTAGCCCCTCCACCCTCCAGCTAATGATTTCTAATTAACAGTTACTTCCTAAAACTGGTATTTTAATGAGTTCTCAATCAATTTTACATGTGCTCTATGAAAATTGTGTATTAATAAACTTTAGTAAGAATGTAAGTAATGCACTGGTAAGTTGAATGCTTTACAGATGTCTAAGTGTATTACACCCATGCACTTATCTTTATCACCCAAACTTTTGTAAGCTCATCAAAGAATAAAATGAGATTTGTTTGACAAGACCTATTTTGCATAAACCCGTGTTGACTGGCATTAATTACATCCCTTCCGCTTCAATCTTCGTCAGTTAAATCCTGTGTAATTTTTTTACTATTTTGTCTGGATTCATATGAAGCAAGTGTATTATATTATGCTGTTCTATGACTGTATAGTGTCCCTTAAATATCAGCACAGCAGTAGTGGATTTTTAAAGCTCCCTCAGTAGTTCTTTTATTTTTTTAATTAATATTTTCTAACACCAGATAGAAATGTGAAAAAACCCCTTATAACTGCTAATTTCAAAACATTTACTTCTCATATATACTATTTAAGATCCTTCTTAGTTGCTAATGGACTAGAAAGCACTTTTCACTCAAGATCAACATTCTTTCCAAAAGTAGAACAAAAAAGCTTTTTGTATATCGATGTTCAAAGGTTTTCGGTTCCCAAATTAAATTAAGGTATGATAAATTTCAAGGTCTTGTTTTCTCTAGTTTTTACAGATACGGATTTTTCACTGCCAACTTCAGCATCTCATTGTAATATTTTATATTTCATAGTATGTTTTTACAGAATATTTCCCCCTTTTTTATCTTTGCTTTTATTTAATATAGTCATCATAATTATCAGGCTTTTTCCTTCGAATTATTGCCTTTGTTTTTCTACTAACTTCTTTTGCCAAAGTGGTTTTTTTCTAACATTATAGTTGCATCTTTTGGATATCTTAGGAAGTCTTGTTAACAGATTCTTAATTTTCATGCATAGTTTTTATCCGTATTTTCTCTCAGTCAGTTGAGCTATGGTGATTCCAGTATTCTGAAGCACTAGCTGTATCTCTCCTACTGACTGGGATTGCCTTTTCTTTGTCTATGCTGAATGCATGTTTTGGATGGCATTTGTACAGAGACATGTGGTCTGATTGGAGAGTGTCCAGGGGAAAGCAAAAGTCTTGAAATAAGACTTACTAAGAAAAATTGAAGAATTTGAGTTGGTCAGTCCGCAGAAGAGAAGACATGGCGAAAATGGAAAGAGGAAAATGGGACATAATAAAAAGACATATCAAGGAAAGTCATACTGTCTGTTTCTACAGCCATGATGAGCAGAAGAGATGCAAGCTTTAAATGGCATTAAAAAAAAAGTTAAAAATTGAGGGATTCACTCTTACCAGTGAGAAAAATGAGGTGCTTGGAGAGATTCCCTGGGGAGGCTGTGGAGCCTCCAGTAATCAGGGGGCTGTCTGACCTTCACCTCTGATTCCCTGAAGTCCCTGGTCCCAGAGCCAGTGCCAGCTTTCAGTCCACTGCTCAGTTCAGTCTCAGCCATCATAACCAGTTCTGAAACAATTTTCTCATCTTGGATGCTAAACTTTTTGTGATTCAAAACACCTTACTACTTCTAATGGTGAGTAGTAGAAATAATGTTTTTCTAATTCTGCTGGCTAAGCAAGATTTTGCACATGAATCTTCCACCAATTTCCTTCAGAAAGAGCATTTTTCTTTTTCTCTATATTACTGACAGGAATTATTGAAGGAATAATTCCTGCTAGTTCCTGATTTGCAATTAGCAGGTATGAATTAGAACTTTGCCTCTGCCAGCTGCAGTCTTGTTAGCTGGTTTAGTGTTCCTGCACCTCTGGATTATCGATACCTTCAAAATACAAAAAAGAGCTGCTTCACTGCAAAGTGCCAGCCACATGCAACATGTGTGTGTATTGCCTGCGTGTACACACACAACCTCAGTTAGGTACTCCGTGGAAAAGTTTATGATGAAAACTGTTTCATCAGCCTCTTTTTCAACAGTCTTACCAATAATGCAAGATTTCAGATATCTTACAAGGGGGATCCCAGATTTCTTCTGTAACTAAACATGTTGTACAAATCAATGTGGGAGACCCTGTGTCTGTGAAGTGGCACGTGGAAAAGGGCTACTAATGTAGCAAGGGCTACCAGCTCCTAATGTGAATATTGCACAATTACATGGAGTCTCTAATTGCAATTTCTGAAACCCCAGTCAATCAGATTGGTTCTGCTGCTGTATAAACAGATTAAGTGATAAGCCCTCTTTGGGAGAAATCTTAATATCATAGGACATGACACATTAGAGGTGTCTTGGGTCGGTTCAGAAAGCAGAAAGAATAAAGGCAAAATTAAAATGAGAGAATCACAGTGATTTATGGGCTTTTTCCCTACCCAATACAAATAATCCCTTTTTTGTGGTTGGCTTTCGTTCACTGCTTTGGTCTGAATTATGTAGCATTCAGTTCTTTCTCTCTGCTGGAGGTGATGTTAATAAAATGGTGGAAACCCATGCAAAATAATGTAAATCAATAGCTTTTTATATCAAAATATTAACCAACTTTTTACTATTTTAAAACTCATGTTAAATAATTTCATTTTGTGTGCATAGTTTAATGGCAATTGTGAGGAACTGGTCAGTACTTTTTCTGTTTTGCTGAATAACTGTGCTTGGCTTCAAATGTTGTCAGTACATTATATTTTTTTTTAATTGAGGAATAAAAATGTTGCTACACTAGAGGTATTTTAATTTGTTTTCATGAAATTGAAAATATTCAGTTGTTATTGCTTCAGCTTTTAATATTATCAGGTGCTTTTTAAGATGATCAGTTAATATATGTTATGTTCTTGCAGAAAAATGTTCTAACATAGTTACAGAATTCCTGTAAGAAACAAGACTCAGCTAGAATATTCATGTTTCCCTTAGTAGTCAAGAACTTTTTTCCTGCATTTTTCATTTTGTTTCTTTTCTTTTGTTACATTCATGTTCCTTTTGCAGAAGTGAAACACCTCACTTTATGAATTACCTAAGCAACACCATAAAAAATATGGAAGTTTTGTGGTAGAGGATATTTTCATATTGTCATCTCATTTCTGAAACAAAGAGAGGCATTTAATTAAGTGTAGCAGTTTTATCCACAGTTGGTATAAACAATAACATTTCGGACCACATGGATTGCCTGAAGATATTAGAAACAAATTTCCTTTTATAGAGCGCTGAATAACTAAACAATGGGCCAGATTTTTTCTTCCTTTTTTGAATCCTCAGGTGTAGGTGATTCAGAACATAATTCCTAATGGTTCTGGTAAATTTATGTATATTATGATGACTTTATAATGATTTATAAGTTCTATATTGTGCATTTACTCTTACCAGTGCATTTAGTGCTGTGGCATACTTCATGGCTCTAGCACACTATCAGGACAAGTCTTGTAGGTGCAGATGATCTTCTTAAAGTTCAGATAATAAAATATTAGTTCCTCTACCCACAAATTTAATCTTGCAGACCTGTATGGACACACGAAAAGAACATAGTCAAATACACAGACATGCATCATAATATAGTGTAGGTTCTATTACACAAAATGTACATGCTTGTGTTTAACGTACAAATAAAGCTTTATTAAGATGTTTACATTGTATTTCTATGATGCAGTAGAGCTGTTCCACATGATGCACCTTATTTTTAGGCACTGAGTATTTACTGTAGTGCAATATTTTTAAATGGCTTAGGAGAACACAACATGCAACATCACCAAAAATTATGGAATCTTTATAGGAATACATTTAAACTGGGTCAGCTGCAGCACTGTGATTAGTAGACCCAAAAGCTGATTCTGGACACTGAGATACTGTTCCCAATTCCATATTGAAAGTTTCCTCGAATTAATATAGTCATGATTTTTTTTTAAAGTCTGCTATATGTGGGAAGGCTCAGATATTATACAGTGGCTATCATTCTTTATCATATTGAATTCTGCACTCCAAATTATATTACCTTTAAAATGTTGCTGACATTTTGCTGTTCCACTATTCTGATCCATATAGGTTTTATACCATACTATTTTAAGTTCATTTTGGTGCATATAGCAGTGTAAGCATTACCTTGCAATTCTTGTTTCTTCTCTCCTTATTTTCACAGAGAAGTGGTCTCTGTGAAGTATTTGCTTAGGATTTTTCAAGACGAACTCAATATATAGGTACTATTAAAAGTTTACATCGGAGAGGACAGCTTATAGGTATATGTATTGGATTTGGAATAGAATTACTGAGATTTATGATATTCCTTTGTTTTTGTGGAGTTCAAACTACTCTTCTACTGAACTGCTGGGAATATCCTGGCTCCTGAAGGACACTGGTGTCCAGCTCTGCCTGTGCAGGAAAAAGTTCTAGTCCAGGTCCATTGTTCCAGATACACTCTTCTTTGAAGGATCTTGTTTCAGGTCATTAAGAGTGTTGGTATCTTGATTTTATATTGTATGAGAAAGCCGAGAGGATTGCAAGCAAGCTCTGGCAACTGAGCGGGTAATGGCACAGCACACGGCATTACCTGCAACCTTGTGGTTTTGCTTTGTAGGGCTGTTTCTGTGCTGCCACCCAGCCAAGACATGCGAATCAACAGTTAGTGGTTGAAAAATTGTGTTGCTGAAGGGCACTATCACATGCAGAGTCTGGGGGATGTCTCTTCCACAGCTCTGCTCCAGAATAAACTGCCTACATGTAAGTGTTCCTTCAGCCAGTGAGGCTTGGGCCTTGACTACAGGGTCTTGAAAGGGCTGTTCCTTCATTATCAGTATTACCTTTTTCACACCATTCAGCTTCAAACATCTGCTTTTTATTTGTGACTTGGGCTAATCTCAGCTTGCCATTTTGGATATAGTACAGGAGTATTAGCAGAGAAGCACCAGTGCACAGCGGTCTGTCCAATGGCAGCTTCTGAGTCAACTCCATTGATGCAGTTCACTGGGCACCTGAAAGTAGATGTTGACCATTTTGTTGTATCTATTAAAAATCCATTACTCCCAGCTCCATTTGGCTATCATAAAGGTTTTTATATACAATTTTATCTAGTCCAGAAATATTAGAAGACTGTGTAATTCAATTTTATTTTTGTCTTTAATGTCTGAACCTGAATTAATACAGCATTACTTTTCATCCTGATATCAATCTTGTTCCTCTCATTCAGATCCAAATTCCTTTGTAGTACATGATTTAATTCACTAAAATAAGGTAAAATGAAACCCTAGTCCAGGGACCATTAAACTAACATATACATGTGATAGCAGCAGTCTGCTGTATAACTATTTGTGTTTCCCTACCCTATTTTAGTTGCTGACAGACTTTAAAACTTTTTTCTCTCTCAAGAACTGATATTACCTCTATTTGTTCTTCCCCCCACCCTACTCCCACCTTTAGCCTTAAGGAAAATCAATTCATCCATTATTGAATTATATTAGAGAGATTAAAAATATACTTTTCTTTTATAAAATCAAGTCACTATTTTTTTTAAGCAATTTTGAACTCAGACTAGTTTGGGATTCCCTAACTGTGGATCTGTGCTTTTTTTTGTGGCAAATTAGCTTTGATTTGACAGCTATTTTTGTTTCAAGACTGTAGGCACACCAGCTTTTTTACTGAGGCTTGGCTCTTAGGGACAGTTGCACATGCATGGCTGGCTGTGCATCAAATTCTGTAATCCAAAGGGGTGCTCCAGGTCATGGTCTTAAAAAAAAAAAAAAAAAGAAAAAAAGGGGAAAAAAAAGGAAAAAGGAAAATAAAAAAAGGAAAATGTCCAGGCAAAGAGATTTTGAACCACAACATGGACTTGCACCAAGAAAAGATGCATCAAGTTGGAAAACAAAGGAACGTCTTTCCTTTCCAGACTGTTTCTGTTCAGTGTTCTTCTTTTCTCCATTATGCATGCACAACTAATGGAACTAGTTAATAATTCTAAAATGCAGATGAAACAGAGGGTATCTTGTACTGAGAAGGGTTAAACTTATCTTAGTGAAATGTGCACAGGCTGTTGTGTGAATTTGTGTACAACTTGGGAGTTGTATTATGGTAGGGAGAAGGTTCTTGACTAAATAGAAAGAAAAAGTCTGGGCAATACATTCCAACCACCTTCAGGAAAGTAGAGTTTGTACTATTAGTACTCTCAGGGCCAGCTTGTTGATTTAATTTATAATCTTTTGTGCTGGTGGCTGGATGCTACGCTGACATTAGCAGGCAGTGCAGTGCAGTAGGAATTGCAGTGCTGAGGGCATGACTTCCACACAGCTCATGTTTTGCAGAGGGTTATTTCAGGCTAGGTCCAGCCCAGTCTAGTGAGCTACCTGCCTGGCATGCTTTAGGTGCATTCCTGGAGTTCATCTGACTCCTTTCTTGTGAAGGGTGTACAGTTTGTGAGCTTGGAGACCTCTCCACATTATGGGCCACAGCGAGGTGATTCAGCCACTGACTTCAAAAAAGTGTTCCTTAACTGAGCTAAAAAGTGAGTGTGAATTTAGGTATGCAGCAGGAACTCCTTTGTGATAATGCCTTCATTAGGCACCCTGCCAGGTGCCACGTGTGCCATTCTGTGTTGAAAAGTTCATTTAGTTTTACTTTTGGTATCATTTATACCATAGATGTAATAATCCTCTGTTCTTCTCCCTTACTTCCATGAAAAGCATGTAAGTCCTGGAGGAGTCTATTCTACGTATTCAGCACCAGTCATATTCCTATGACAATGCTCTTCTCTGATCTGATGGCAATTCCTCTTCCTCAAACACTTCCTTGGTTTTTTTTTTTTGCTCTAGAGCTGTGGAGAAGATAGACTATTCAGCACACAGTCTCCCACCCTTTTCACTTATTTTAGTCTTTGTGAGGTCTGCAGCCTTGCTCTACAGCTGTGTCTCAGCCCCTCCAGTGCTGCTGACCTCCCTTGGAGAAAGCCAGTGGCCAGGCTTGGCAGTAGCTTGTTTTGCTGCTTGGACCCACTTCCCCCACACTGGGTCAAGGAATTAACCCCATCTGACGGTGGTGGAGTGCTATGTGGAAACAACATCCCTCAGGGAATAAGGTCATCATGCATGCTCTTGGCATACTTTGAAAGCCAGTCTTAAATCCCAAAATGCTTTCTTCTAAAGCTTCTTTCCCCCCATCAGTTCTCTTTGATAATAACAAAGACAAAAGACCTATTTAGGATCTGATGATGTGATTCTACAGTAGAGAGCTCAGATATAATAAATATAACTTTGGCTGCTCCTAGCAATAACTTTTTCAACAGAATGTAACCAATATGTCAGTAGATATATTGTGGACTGCATGATTTCAAATAAGTATTAATACACCTTGATATGTCTCTTGATTGTAGAAAGGTGCACACATATATCTAGATTGTAGTAAATTTGTATACTATCAAATTCATTTGTGCAAATATATGTGATCATGTAATTACAGTCCGTATTATTGCAATACAGATGCACAGGGAAGCAGGATTAAGATTGTGCTGTCAACTTCAATTTAAATAACCTCTGGCATCTGAGCACACTGCAGCGGAACATTAGCTTTTGGTGAGGCTTTTGCTGCAGCTGCTAGAATTAGGATAAATGCCTGCTTCTCTTTGGCAAGCTACTGCTATCCTGGACACAGATGTGTGGACCTGGTCATTCTGATCAGTGCACTGGTCACCTGCAGCACACAAAAAAAGTAATAGAAATGAAGGTAGTGTCCATGGGGAACATGAGCTAGGACAGAAAGGGGAAATGGTAGTGTAGCTGCTCAGCAGAAGCGGTCAGTGAGAGCTATGGCACAGTCTACAGAACAGAGCTTTCCATGGACTGGGCCACCATAAGTGCATCTCATTACAAGAAAATAGTGAAGTGAAGTGGCCTGTGAGAGAGTTAGCAAGGACCAGCATTCATCGTTACCCAACGTTTAGATGTCCTACTAGAAAGGAGAAGAATGTCAGTATTTTATTTTCGCTTATTTGTATAGTGTATTATGAGATAGTCATTCAAGCCTGTTTAAGTTAAACGATTGTTTGAAGACATCTTTGTATCTACTGAAAGTGTTAGTTAATAACAGAGACAGCAAACGAAAGATACTGTTTACAGGGAGCATGTTAAAACCATTTTTTAAGCAAGGATTTAATGAGATAATATTGGCATGTGAGAATTTTCTGGTTTGCATGTCTTGCCAGTTGAGTATTCCCCTTCTGTCACTTCTTTTTTAAAGCAAGGTTTATTGGAATTGCACAGCATATATAATTTGTCTTTATGAAATGGATACATTTACTCACCAGACCCTGACACATTTCTCTAGACCTGTTGATAGGATCTGAACTGTACTTCTTCTGTGTGCTTTGAATTTGAAAGGAAAAGTCAGCAGGATTGAAAGGGACAACCATGAGTCCTTTACCATGAAATTTTGGAACAGTTCTAATATGAGAGGAAAAGAGCTGGGAGCCTGCATCAGACAGCTATGTTGCAATAGCACACACAGTGTTTCAAGTGCACATTACTATATGATTTTCATTCTCACTGAAAAAACATTATAGATTTTTTTTTAAGCTTTTCAGCTGCTTGTATCTTACTCTTCTCCTTCTTTATACTACCATGGTTATACTATTTTTGTCACTGTTAATTTATGAAATGATATTTGATATATCTAGGTAGTTTAGTTATTAAGGAAGGAAGCAACAAGAAAATAGCATCCTAATATCCTAATATACTAATTATATTCAAGTCAACAGTGTTTGGGAAAAAAACAGGCTTTTAGTATATACGCTTGTGCCTTACCTATGCAATGATGAGTCAAAGGGACACAGAGCAAAATTTTCAGAGGCCAGTAATTCTTGCAGTCATTTTTAGAAGTGTTCATGTAAACCTGCCATTAATATAGCCATACTTGCCATTATATACAGCCATTTGATGAAAAGAAAAATCATTATTAAAAACATTGGTTTATGTGTTTAGAGTAATCATTTGTGAAACTTATACTTTTGCTTTTTCATAAATAATTATTAGTGTACCCCGTTTTCTGGCACAGCAAAGTTGGTAAAATGTCATGCATATATAGCCTTCTTATTTGAAAAGTAGTCTAGGAAAGATAATATTTGATTGACTACTTATGAGTAAACCTCCTATTTCAGACAATGTAGCTGAACATATTTTATGCAAATATATTAAAATGCATGGTCTTCTAAAACAAATATAGGCCAGAACATCAGTAATTATAAAAGTCTTTATCCAGGTTCACAGCAATACAACAGTTCTTTTTCATTTGATAATTACCTTGTTAAGCTAGTGTCCAGTTAGCTCTGTATCTTTTAAAGAAAAATAATCTTCTCATTAATTCATGGCAGAGCTCCAGCACTCTTCGTCACAATATTGGTCTGAAATTTTGACTTAGTTTTAGATTTTCTGGACTGAAGTAAGCAGCTCCTTCTTAGATTTCCTCTTCATCATTTGCCACTCTATTTTTCCATTATTTATTTCTACTATTATACTTTAAATTATAGCATGTTTAGTTATAGAATCATAGCGTGGTTTGGGTTGAAAGAGACCTTACAGATCATCTGGTTCCAACCACCTGCCATGAGCAGGACCACCTTTCACTAGATCAGGTTGCTCAAAGTCCCACCCAGCCTGTCCTTGAACACTTCCAGGGATGGGCCATCTACAGCTTTTTTGGGCAACCTTTTCTAGTATCTCACCACCTTCATTGAGAAGAATTTATCCCTAACAGCTCATCTAAACCCACTCTCTTAGTTTAGAGCCATTACCCCTTGTTCCATCGCTACGTCACCTTGTAAAAAGTCTCTCCCCAGCTCTCTTGTAGCCCCATTTAAGTACTGGAAGGTGTTAAGGTCTCTCTGAAGCCTTCTCTTCTTCAGGCTGAAACAACACAGCTCTCTCAGCCTGTCTTTATAGGAGACATGCTCCAGCCCCTAGATCATCGCTTTAAGTTTGCCCAGCTCCCTCTGGATGACATCTCTTCCCTCCAGCCTTGCCACAGCTTGGTATCACACAGCTTGGTATCATCTGCTGCCTTGCTGAGGGTGCTCTTGATCCCACTGTCCATGTTATTGATAAAGGTATTAAACAGCCCTGGTCCCAGTACAGACTCCTGAGGAATGCCACTTGTCCACAACCCTATGAATACAACCATCCATCCAATTCCTTGTCCTCTGAGTGGTTCATCCATCTAATCCATGTCTCTCCAGTTTAGAGACAAAGTTGCATTGTACAGTGTCGAATGCTTTGCACGGGTCCAGGTAGATGGCATCAGTCCCTCTCCCTTCATCACCAACATTGTACATCATAGTTGCCTGTGTCTCGATGAGTTCTGCCCAGTGCTAGCAGCACTGCAGAAATGGCAAGAATTCCCTGTCTCAGTACAAACCAAAGGGTATGTGATTGGTTTTTTGCCTGTCCATTTTCTCTCTAACTCTAGTTGGTAAAATTTAAAAAATGGAAAAACATGTACCAACTTCTTAACTCATTGTTCATTTTTCAGACTAATGCTAGACGTGGTTCATGTTGTAGGGATGACAGATAACACAAAAATAATTTAACAAAACATGTAAAAGTTTCCTTGGATGATGCGAAAATGTCTACAAATCTTGAAAGGGAATTTTCTTTCCTATTTCAAATGTTCTTCAGACTTCTTTAGTGGGATTGCTGAGAACCACTGACAGACTTAGATCAGTGGAAACCTTTCTTAAAAGTTACATTTTCTTCTTTTTCTTCTTCCAGAAGAAATCTAACTTCCTGTTTCACCTCTCAGATGCCTTGTGCTCACTGAGAATAGCAGCAATCAGGTTTATCCTGTTGCTGAACTAGCTTAAATATAGACATCTATAAAGGCAGCAGTAATGAATCTCAGCTGATATCCCGTTTATTCTTACAAAGCTTTTGTATAGATTCCTTTGCTGTCACTGAAGATGCTTTTATGATTTCTGTAATTTATTTATCTTTCAAAACACCAGAGAAGCTTTCATCTGTCTGCCTTCATTGCTATTTACAATTGCAGTGGCACTAAAGATGATCCCTCTCAAGTTTCCAATTCACAGTATTTTCTCAGGTGCTTCGAAACTGCAAGAAGTTATTTCAGGGATAATATATTTAATATACATGATTAAATCTGATGCCTTGAATTCCTCAAAACGTGTCACAAGTGACTCAAGTTCTTATTTGTTTTCCCATGAACCACATGAGAACATCCTTTTGTTTGAAATCAGCCCAATTTTGTCCTTTGCCAAAAGTGCAATGAAAAATAGTTCAGGATGGTGGAAAGGTCATAAGATGCTTAGCTAAAGGTATATCTCATCAGAGTCCTCCACCCAGTGCTCTAGACATGCTGCAGAGTAGATAGTCCAATTTTCTGTCTAATAAAAATAAAAAGGTATGGGAGGATGGGTAGTGATGTTTCAAAGTCCTCCTTTGCTTTTACTTAACATGACATCTTAAGTAGTCAGTTCTTTTTTGACAGTTCTTCCTGTATGGCAGTTGAGTGCCCAGTTCCTTCATACACTTTCACATCTTGACCTTCTGCATAATCTGAAAACATAGAAGTGGGAGAGGGCAGGAAGGGGCTCTGGCTTGTTGGATCCCCTCTGTGAAAGGCTCGTTACCCGTACCAGCTCCTAAGCTGTCAGTGCATAGTACCATGCTATGTGACACACTGAAGTGCCTCTCTGCAGCCTCTAGGATGACCGTAATTCCCGTGTGGTTGGAAGCTGAATTGGCTCTAAGAGCTGCTCCCTGCCTCTCAGTAGAAAGAACCATCTGTTTTTCCTGTTTGGGAATGTTTACATTCCGGACGTTGAGCCTACTTTCCCCTCACCATGCACTTTTAGGCTTATAGTTACAAGAATCCCTAGATGATCTTTAAGGTCCCTTCTAACTGTAGCTATTATATGATTCTATGATCCTTGAAATGCTTTGAAACTAGGACTTTACTGATTCATCCCACCTAACTGAGCCATCTGTTAGGAGGTATCTGGATTTGTCTGGTTTTGAGTTTTAGGATTCTTTTTTTTTAAATTTTTGTCAAAGTAAGAAACTGCAAGATTCAGTCCAGACCTTCTTTTCCTATTCAAACAGCAATACACGGCTATGCAGAATTTTACTGAAGACCACTTGCCTTTCATTTGAAGTTTGATCAGACTCTGCTATTTCTTTTAAGTTTACTGGGACACAAGTGTTCATTAGTGCTACCTCTCTGTGGCCAGACAAGTGTCTTTTGGAATTAAAAGAGTACCACACTTCAGAATCTCAGAAAGTGTCACAGTCTACAAATTTGACACAGTTGGGAATGGTTTTCTTATTCTTGTTTCCACAGAATTTGTACATCTGAGCTCCTCCAAGCTCCCATTACCTGCTACTTACTTCACCCCCTCCTCTCCAGTGCATGAAAAGAGACAGCAGGGGTCCTACCACAGGACCAAATTCTTCTTCTAGCTGGAGATAGAAGGTCGCTGCTGATGCTGGCCAGGGAAACAGGACCTGCGACCTTGAGGGGTATCTGGTACAGGGGAAAATGAGGGATTGTAAAAGTTTGTAATATCTGCCAGGGGGGTAAACCCAGCAGAAGGAGGTAGGAGAAGGACAGACCACAAATACTTCTTTTAGTGTGTTTATTGCTAAGATGTGATTGGGGTAAGTATTTGGCTTATAGCAAATAAGGGCCATGCAGGTAAACCTAGCACCTGAACGACATAGTGATTCTCTGTTTTGTGGGATTTGTTTAAAGTAGAGATCAAGATGGATTTTTCTTTTTTTTTTCTCTAATTTTTGAGTGTTCCAAGGTCTTGTCTGCTATGAAAGACAACATATGGCCCGGATAAGTAGTATTCTAAAAATTCTGGAAATAATGAGTCCAATATGAACTGTCTTACTCTAATTATATATAGATGATAGGAAGAAAACACAAATCCTCTGAGTTGTAATTTCTGAAATTCCACTAAAAAATCAGATTTTTTCTTTAGACCACCCTTCCTGAAGCTTTGGACAAGATGCTGTGTAGAAAATTATTTCTTTAGGTAACGTCGTCTTTTGCTATTACTTATTGCTCTTATCTTTCTGGTATTGTCACCTTTGCCACATTTTGCCTCATTTTAGATAGAAGGCGCTGAAATAGCATGGGAACTGTTGTTTTCTCAGGATCTGGGAAATTGCCAAATACTGTGCTAAGTTGCTTATCATTCTAAGAGATCAAATCTGATACCAAGATCAGACTCAATGAGGTCTAGCTACGTAACCAGAAGTTTGAAAGCATGCAAGATCTAAACTGGGCCTCGAGTGAGTTGTATAGCACCATAAAACGCAAAGCAGATATTTTTCTCTTGCTGTAAGTACTGTTTGAGGTCTGAGAAGAATTCATAGATCTTCCACAGGAGAAAAAAATCCTCTCTTCCACACTGCCATCATTAATCCTATGCCATGCATTTTCTAGTGCAAAATACAAATAATTTTATGTAGCACCGAGCTAAAAATCAAAGGTAATAAAACCTTGCAGGTTTCTTATCTTCTGTGATATGTCTGGCTGCATCATATTATCAATGGAGAAGAGACAGTTTCCATTTGAGCACACAGTCTTTTTCAGCTTTTTTTCATATAACCTCTGGTTTTTATGAGGAAAATTACCATGCTCTCATTTATTTTTTTCTCTGACATTTTTATCATCCTGGAGGTTAAAAGATTCTATACACAGTGATTCCTGTCCAGTAACTGTCCTGAAAATTTGTGCTTTAGCCAACTTTTTTCTTCTTTAATTCATAACCAAAATCTGGAGATAATACTGTGCAAACAATGTATAGTATGTGCTAAATAAAGCTGCTACCTTCTGCTGTGATTTGTGACTGAAGTTACACCTCAACAAGTGGAGG
Organism: Rhagologus leucostigma; assembly: GCA_013397725.1. Taxonomy (NCBI): domain Eukaryota; kingdom Metazoa; phylum Chordata; class Aves; order Passeriformes; genus Rhagologus; species Rhagologus leucostigma. The sequence continues at coordinate 1,367,078 of VZTD01003639.1, read as the reverse complement.
TCTAAGGGTTGCAGCTAACGAAGGATCAAAATCTTGTCTGTTCAGATTGTGACAGTTAATTCAGGTAAGATTTTTTGTGTTGGACAAGTTCAGATGCTTTTTTTGATTGCCTATCCTAAACACTGTCACACACGGGAGATGGTTATCAGACGGCTCAAGCTGCCTTTCTACATGCACAGGTTCTGGGAGCCTCCAGGCTCACCAGAGAGTTATCTTCTGCACAAATCAACTGCAAAGACTTTCTAGTTGACCTTCTTGCAAACAGAAGTCCATCTACATCTTAGATGGAATTAGATGATGTGATTTTTGGTCATGATATTTGCAATAAAGTGTTTGTCTTTGCTTGCAACACCAGTTCTACTTGCATGTGTTCTTGTATCTCCATTCCTTATTACCAAGGCAGCGCTTTAAACCGTGAGGATGATGAACATGAACAAGTTCCACAACAAGACCACAACAGGGTACTAGAATATGTTCTAAAACATGTGTCTAAGGCCCTAAAAATGGCCCTCATTTTCAAAATTCCAACAAGTCTAATTTTCCACAAAATCGGTGGAAGTTACTTGCATGGTTGAGGGGAGGATTGTGAGAGGCATACAGAGGACGTAAATGCTGCATGTGTGTGGCAATCCACTGTAAGACTGGGTGGCTGATATTACTAGTGCAGTTCAAAATGCAGACCTGTATATCAAAGCACACTTAAAGAGCAAATCTGCCATGGAAAAAGCTTGTCATGCAAATAGCCAGCATTTTCACCTGTTAAGTTTTTAGCATCTAGAATACTGTTGGTCTGTAATTCCAAGTTTCTCATAGGTGTCTTACAGGCAGAAGATAAATTCTAGTGTTTCTCTGGTATTAAATATCTGATAGAAAAGGGCAATGCTTGTTCAAATCACAAGGTGGTTGTGCATTGGATTTGTGTGGCTAAACTGTTAATGATTCATAGCTGTCTCATTTAGGGTAGGAGAGGTAACCTGTTAGGTCCTTGTGAAAGACCAGGCCTCTTCCATACCACTTCTTCAGCCATATCTTTTCAGGTAGTAGTGACAGCTTGTGTAGACTGCATTATCTTATCTGTGTCTGTCATTTGTCTTGTAACTGTTAAGTATCCATATAGATACATGGCTAAGAAAATATAATTGAATGAACTATACAATAATTTTATTAGCTGACACAAAAATCAGCTTTTACACTTCTTTCCCCCTAGAGAAATACCATGACATTTGTGTAGATGTGAATTAAAAATGCCATATAGATAGGGCCTGGACTTCTGAACTCTTGAAAATGGAATACATATAGCTGTCAAAAACAGTAACAAAAAACAAGGCAGTGAGGAGGCAGATCTGTCATTCAGACTGATTGGGCTTACATACATTCACCACTTTGTGTATCTTGAACTATGCAGTATTTGATCGTCCAGATGGCTTTTATCAGCTGTTCAGCTGACAGAAGTCCATTGAAAACTGGCCTAACAGTGTTTGAATTACCTTGCTGTGATTCTTCAGGCACCTGAGGGTGGCTGTTAAAAGTTGAATCCGATTTAAGTCTGTGCTTGTGTCAGACTGCACAGGTGTTACTTCTGTTTCTATTTGTTTTATCTGATTATTCATTTAACAGAAATGGCCAAATAAAAAAAAAAACAACAGAACCCTGACAACTTCTTTTAGCTGAAGAGAGGAGAATTTGCTGGAATATATGCTTACTCTTTCTCTAATGTCAGTTTCGTTTTCATTTCTTTAAAATACATATCCATGTTCAATTATATTTAGTTTTCTCAAACAGCTACTTTTCTGTGTTGCTTCTGAAGCAAATCAGGCTTGAGTTTTTGCTTTATATATTTTAATGTGAAAAAAAAAGACAAGAAGTATCAGAGAAAATTGAAACAGGAGAAGCTTATTTACAGGAGAAAATTCTACAGATGTTACTGGCTTAAATCCATTGAGTAAATTTTATTTTGATATTTCATAATTCCCAAATTTCTGTGTTAACTTTTAAAGTGCTGTTCCTGCTGTTTATCAACACTTAAAAATTTAAGAAGAGCAAAGACTTCTTGCATTAGTAGATTCATCTCCATTTCCTTGTCCTTTTCTGTTTTGAAGGCCACCCACTGCCTGGCAGGGAGCAGGCTGTTACCTCACCCTGCTCCCTGTGATGCTTGTAAATGTAAATAGCCTACTGCCTTCATGTAAAGGTTGAGGCTCTTAGGACATGGCTAAATTGACAGAATCTAAGTAGCATAATGCATGTGGTGTGTTACAGCAAAAATCACACACAACATGAAATGTTAATGGTATTTGACACACAAACCTCTGCCATGAATGTTACTCAAGCCCACTTTGAAGAAGCACCTTTCTCCATTCTGAAGCCATCAGGAATTTGTCAGTTAAATTAAGTGCTTGTTTCTGTTCTATATTCTTTGTGTGTGTGTGTATTTTCAACAGTCTAAAAATCATAACTCATGGCTGAAGTTTTATTTGTAAAACAGTCTTTGTGTAGACAAAGTTCTACAGTGCACAACGTGAATAGAGACATTTAAACTTCTCTGCACAAGTTGTAAGTCAGACTTCCTGGTTTTTGGCTCAAACCTGTAACAAATCAGTTTGAAAAACTGAATTCTAGGAGGTGAGACCTGGGTCTTACACCACCTTGGTTTCCCAGTGTTGTCACTTCTTGGCTTATGGCAAGTTGCAAGACTATACTTACATCCGTGTGAAATGAGCATTAGACCTTTCATGAATCTAAACTTGGTTGTCTGGAGTGGATCTAGATATATCATTTGGATACGTGTACATTAGATAGTAAAATTTGCTGTGTTTGGCAAAGTGGAACTGGAGAGCATCTCAGTCAATACCCTGAATCTCAAACAAATCCCCGTGCCTGCTAAGAGAGCTCGGACATTAGTTTTGCATCTGTGACCACTTCTCTTGTTCTGGGTTACACATGGGGTTCTACAAAGGAGGTTACCTACAAAGAAATGGCAAAAGCATCTGCCTGATACCAAACCAGGTACTGTAGTTCATTTTGTGAGGCTTTGAAATAGATTATATGAGTGCAAATATTTGTCAGAACTGGTCTTGGCTATTCACTGATTTTAAACAATTGGATGACTGTCATACTGCTTCCCTAGGTGCTAAAAATCAACGATAATGCCAGACTACTTCATTCATTGTTATTTTAGAAAATCCCTAATCAAAACAAGTATAAGTGCTGATGTGTGCTCAGTGGTAGAGTTTTGTGTGTTCCTTGGAAATATGATATTCCCTGGAGAGAGAGGAAAGGATTAGAAATGATAACCACTTTTTAAATACATCAGCTTGCTCATGTGTGTGGTGTTTTTTATCAGCTTTACAGCAAAAGCTTCATTTGATTTGTGCAGGGATGTGGATAATAAGGAGAGAGGCCAGCAAGCTGATTTTTATAGTCTGCTTGTAGCTTAAACAAAGATCTGGGATTTTGCGGATAAAGACCAACTGAAATACCACAGATTATGGAGCTTTGGTTTTTTCCAAAGATTTGTTAATTTTTCCCCCACAGAGCCTGATTTTCATGTGTCCACTGCACATGAAAACAGGGAGTTTTGAAACAGAATTTGTGGCAGAACTTTATCAAATCCTGCTCCTTGATTGTGGTTGATTCATTGTATTCAGGAATGTGCCATAATTAGACAGTCTTTCTTTTGTCATAAACAGGGTTTGTTAGGCCACCATGACAGTAGCAGGCACAGTTCTCACTGCAAAAATGCCACTGTTCTGGATAAAATCCTTCAAGTCAAACAAGAGGTGGAGCAAGCTGCCGTCTTAACTGAAGGGTGAATATAAGTCAGTGGCATGGCTCCAGTTTTGCTGTGACACAGTTAGAAAGCTTAATGAAAATTGTACTGCCTTGTCTCTTGTACAGAAGCGGAACGCACAACCCTGCCAACAGATTTCTCAGTGCAAGCAGAAGTATCATTTCCCTTTTCTTCATTTTATTTCTTTTGAGCATTGTATGCCTTATGCTTAAGTTAGGATCACTTGAATGCAAAGTGGATTCTGGATGCTGAGAGCTAAGTGAAAATTGCTGTTAAAGTCCAGCAGTGCGACGCCTGCACGCACACTGCAGTTCACAGCTTGCTCACTTGTGAAGCTGAACCAGATGCCTTCACAACAGAGCTGGGAGCTCCTGCATTAGATGTTAGCTGGAAGTGCAAAGGACCAGATAAATGAAAAGCATCACGGAGAGGCTCTGTGTGAAAGTATCTGCGTTATTTTTAAATGCATAGAAGAAAGCCAGGCAAGCGCAAGGTGGAGTGGCAGGACAACGCATCACTTTAGCGGTGCTGCTCACTTCCTTATTTTGACAAAGTTGTTGTGTCCACTGTTAGAAGAAATGGATGTATTTAAAATTAATTTTTAGCTTGGTCTAGAATTTAGCTTCTTTCAAAACCTATGATAGAGATGTTGGTCACATTTATTTTTAAATTCACAGGGAAACAAATATAGAAATAAAATCATGTTTCCCTGCAGCACTTGGAAAACAGCTTTTTCATCCACCAGAACATGACCACTTGGAAACTCAGTTGACTAAAAATTGACTAAACAAAGGAGAATCTGCTAGGAATATTTCCTTTGCAGAGGAGGCTGCAAGGAGAAACTCGGCAGTGTTCTTGCTGACAGTGTGATGTAGTGGACAGAGCTCTGGCACAGCTCTGGGGCAGCATGTGGAGACATAGGTCTCAACTCTTGTAATTTGTAGAACAAGTAAAGCAATGCTTTTGACTTACATGTTTTAATTTTTTTCTGATACAGGATTTATATAATTTACATTTTCAATGAGCTGCCTTTTTTTTTCCTTTAAGCAGGAAATAGCAAATGGAAAGTGGTACAGGCAAAATGAAGCATTCTTAAATAAACTAAGGCTACTTGTAGGAAGACTGAAGCAGCTGTCAGTGACTTAAAACTGCTAAAAGATGGGAGCTGATTTTGCTCTTAATAGCTAGACTGTCCCTCATTTTAGAAGACTTCTAGATATTTTCAGCTTATGTTTGAAAATGTGCTATCTTAGCTGTAGTCTTAGCATACCTCATGTACAACTGACGAGAGATTTCTGAGGACACCTTAGCCTGAGTGATCAATTGCTGCATATTCAATCTGTAAAGCACTTGGTGTTCTTTGTGAGGTTAAGATGCTGTCTGAGTTTTCCAGTAGTAAGGGTCAGACTAACGCTAGTCCTCATATTAGCTAGTACCCAATCCTGTATCAGCTTCAGTGGGGATGTGTGTTGAATGCAGTATTATTCAACATGAGTTAAGGTAGCTCACGTAATCCTCAAAAGAATACATATGAGTATATAATAGTTATGGTTTCAACAAAATGCCTTTTTAAAAAACATTGGCTATACAGGAAGAGGAAAATCTCAGAAAATAGTATTCAGAGCTTTCAGAAATACAACTATGATGACCTCCACTTCCAAAACATCCATAAGTGTGTTTTATTTTGTGGTGTACTTTTGAGTGATACCAGGCTGTGAGTTTTAGATCACTTTCAGTTCTCTTGCAAGTGTCTGGCCCCAAAACACAGTTCTGAATGACCTGCTTTTTATTTTGCTGACTTTAAAAGGACTGACGTGGTGCGGCTGCTGTTGAGGGACTGCCAGCCAACTGCTATCCTTAATTATATTTGGACTTCTTCGGCTTCGGTAGGGTAAAGTCACAAAGTCCCTTTAAGAGCCTTTTTTGCTCTACAGGAAATGTCATGTGTAAGATATAGTAGTGCATCTATCACGAAGTGTTCATTTATGGGGCAAAACATTGCTCAGGGAGGTAAATTTGGTCTCTGGGAAGCAGGTGAAATAGAGAGCAAGCTAAGAGTCTCTGGTATAAATGAAAGAAAAGCATCAAAAGGGTAATTGTGATTGTGTGAGATAAACCCTGTGTTGCTGTGACTTTCTTGCTGCTGGCCATTGGAATTGAGGGTCGGGTTGTGCTGGATACAGAGAGATATACATTGAGGACTTAATCCAAAGAGAAAAGCTTCCAGTGGGAGTTGCTGCAGCCCCAGACTAGGCGGGGGTTACTATGGCCACATTCATGCCATAGGACCTGAAGCAGAGCAGTGTTGCACAGCTTAGCGTTTCCTTTTGTATTGGTCAGTGTGGGCTTTTAAACTGAGCCCACCATGCCTGGTGAGGAACCTCTTGCTCTGGGCATGGCCAGCCTCGTCGTGGCACGAAGGCTTTTGGCCAGCACCAGAGGGAATTAATTACCAGAGGTTTACTCTTGCTTGCTCACTAGAAGGTTCCCACATAACTGTGTCCTGTTTTTCAAGAAATGTGTTATCTTGGCTGAACTCAGCATGTTGACTTCATCAGGGGCCTTTGAAGGTATCCATGTGCTTGCTCCTGCAAGTGGAAGAGGGACTCTCTGTCTCCAGGCCTGACTTTGTCACAGGCCAGAAGCAAAGAATGCCCCAAAATTGGGTAGTGGTGGCAATCCTTAACCCTCTGTATTTCCCAAGTGCTGCTTCCAGGAGTGCCAGTCAGCAGGAAACAATTTCTGTGTCTTACTGTCTTGTTTTGTGCATTCCATTGATCTGCTCAGCACTTCAGAAATGGTAGAAACACAACCTTTCCTATGAATTTTTAACACAAGGGCCCTTATCTTACAAAGTTGTCTGCCTCTGCACACCCTAGAGGACTAAAGCCAGAACAGCTTGACAGAGTAGCAACAGAGATCATCCTGGCAGAACCGAAGCCTAAATTCTTTATGATTCTTTTAGAAATATCCAAAAAATTTAGGATTTCTTTTTTAAAATATGTTAAGCAGAATCAAAATTTTAACCAGTGCTTTACTTTCTGACCGTATAGCAGTAATTTCAAGCTGTCCTCCTTAGTATATAAAGTTAATTTTTATGCCTGTTTGCAATTTGGAATAGGATTTTATGACGTTCTATTACTGTACATCAATATGACAAGATTCCACTATTAAATGTTTTAACACACATTTATAGTTGGAAAAAATCTCTGTTATTGTGAGACTGTTTAGCAATAAATACAAGCTGAAATAAGTAAATTTCATCTGTTGTGAAAATAGTCTTTCATTGTTAAACAGAATTTCTATTATACACATATTATTTACTATTATTTGAATTAAAAAGAATTTATTTACATTACAAACTGTAAATATAATTTACTGTTAAACAGTTAAATTAAAACATTTGCAAAGCTAAGCTGCTAGTAATTTGACCATAAATATATGCAGTTTTTTCCCCGAATGCTTTGCACAAAATATTATGAAAATGCATACATTACAAGAATCCAGGGAATGCAATTCAGCTTCTAATTTTTATCTGAAAATCTATCCATTTTCAGCATTAGAAAGTGAGATGCAATAATGTATTCAGAGTGATAGAACAAGGGATTCTGATGGCTTTCAGGCTCTAACACCCTTCTTAATGCTTATAGGTTTTGATCCTTTCAGATATCATCGTGGAAATCATTGTGAAGGAAAGCTACTATGAGTTATGTGATACAATGCATCTGGTATCTGCTTTCGTGCTTTTTTTTTAACTGCCCTTTTTTCAAGTGCTTTAAACTCATGCATATTTCTAAACTGGTTTCTGCAGTCAACAGTTACTGCTGACAACAGTTTTCATGCAATTCATGGAGGTCTGGGTCCTACAAGGTGTTGGCTGCTGTGGTGCTGATCTCACAAGAGTTACCTCAGCTTTAACCAGAGCACTCGTCTCAGTTGCCCACTGACTGAGCAGTAGGGTGGGCTCACATCTGGCTGCTGGATTTGGGGAAGGAGCAGCCTCGTGGACAGCGAAACAAGAGACCTGTCTGAGACTTGGCATCCACAGCATATGAGCCCTGAAAATGAAGAAGATCCAAGTAAAGGCCTAACCCTTCCTTGCTGTCCATTCTGACTTCCAAACTGAAGGCTTGCAGTTCAAATGCTTGCTGGCATACACTTCTGGATGGCAGAAGGTGCTGTCATGTATTTTTCCTGCCCTGTAAACATTAGCTCTTGTGATACATAAAAAAGAAACATATGGTGAGACCAGCCAGTCCACCAGCAGGACTACTCAGTTTGCCACACTGGTTTTTGAATGGTTAGTAGAAATTGTAATTTATTAGTGGGACATTGTTCTTATTTGATGTTTTCTTTATCTGTTTTCTGTTACTGTGGAATGCTCAGAACATGCAGAGATCATTTGCCACTTTGGCACTTAGTTTAGGCAAAGACCATAAAAGATGCCTGTGGCTATCAGTTAATTTGGCAAAGACTATACAGATATACTTTAAGTGATCAATTTGTCCTTTCTCTATCCCGGGCACTTAAAATTTGCATTTTCTTATCTTAACTGTGCATTCTGGACATGGCCTTTATTTTTCCTGCTGTTGGCTGGACCCTTGTGTTTAATTCTGTCCCTGTCAGCACAGAGACTGTGTCTCATCTTCATCTGTACTGTCATACTCTTTCTTCATTTTCTTTGGAACAGAAGTAAGAGTCACAATTTGTCTTATATGTAACTGGAAAAACAAGAAAATAATTTTAAATTTGATAATAGAGAACAAAGATAATTTTAACATCTTCAGTAAATGAAAAGCTGAAGTGCTTGTGGAAGAGCAGTTGGAACTATTACAATTTCACCATCTTTTTTCTGCTTCTGCTATTCTACCCACCTACTTCATTAAAACTCTCTGACTAAAATCTCATCCTGTCTTTCCATTTCCTTTAAGGTCTGCTTCTGTACCCATCACCTCTTACATTGATGCACACTTGACAAACCAGAACAGCATATGCCTTTACTGTGCTGTCATGGGCAAGAAGCAAATTAAAGCGTTTTGTGAATCTCACTTCTGGTTTCATTTCTACATGATGTGGTACAGTGTGTTTGCATAAGCTGTGCTGACAGATAAGATGGAATATTGTATACTTACCTTGAACAATTGGTCTTATCAAACATTGGTTGACAATAGTTTTGAGTTAGACCTTCTCCTGAAGAGAGAGTCAGTCAGTGATAAACATGTTACATGTGTTCTTCACATCTCTGTTGAGAAAATTTCCCTTCAGACGACAGAGGCACCAACTCAGCCAAATGGTCAGCTGATTGATCATGTGCACCACTGCACCATTCCCCAGCTGTCTCCAGTTTATTTGTTGTCAGAAGATTCACAAGGAGGGAGTAATGTTGCGGTCAGCTGGCGTGAACCAGTTATTTGAGATGTGCGAACTCCTTTCTAAAATCTGAAAGAACATTACTTGGGGCAATAGGAGGTTAGGATATATCTATTAATGCCAGGAAAGCCTCTCATGTGAGTCATGCAAGCAAATTTACTTGGCGTTTCTTTTTCCTTTGCTCTGTGCTGTTGAGTTGCACATATTGAGTTCCTTGCCTCACAGTAGTGTGCCATCAGTACCTCCGTAAAAGGTCAGTATATAATGATAGAGCAGTTTGTACTTGATGACATTTTTCACACCGAATTTTTTCTCCTTAACATTTCTGGAAAAAAATCACACAGTTTTAAAGCACTTCTGAGCTGAATTTGAACAAGCTGGTGTTAGGAATTCGCCATCGCAGTGCTCACCCATCCTTAACCTTGAAATGTTTGAAAATAAATAAATAAATGGATTAGCATAAAATAATATAGTAACCCACTGAATTTATTTAGTTTAATTTATGCTAATCATGGCATATTGGTGCTCTGGCAGATAAAATAAAGCTGGTGAAGAAGATTGCGTCAAGGAAGCTATGACAATTAACCCTAGAAATTATCACTCTGAAAGTGTGTTCAGCTTTGCCATTGAAAAGAATGAGTCCAGCAAATTCTGTTAACTGCCACTAATAAGATGTATTTATTAATTTTAGGAGTATAAATTAATTTTTTAAACTATATATACACATATGTGCATATGTATTTTCTTAAAGTTGTGCATATTCCTGTTAGATATTAGAATTTTAAATATTTGAATATAAGAAAACAACTTAATGCAGAACAATACTCAGGTTATTTTACATTGGTTTTTAATTATTTCTGTCTTATAATTCTCTGAGGTTTTTTACGGTTATGTAATATACCATGTTAGAAATAACTGTTTATAATACAGAAGTTAATATTAGTTTAGGCTTTCAGTAACATCAGAAGTAATGAAAATGACCAAGCAGAAAAGGTTGTATGTATGTTTACTATTATTTTATCAGAGGAGGGTAGATGATCTCTATCCTGCTGCATCTCTTATAAACTGTCTTGCCTCTGTCTACCAAAGGAATCATACAGCCCACATAAATAAATAAAGTTATTATCATAAACAAACAATATCTCAGGACTTCTCACCTGCTTTAGTTCCTGCATGTGCTGATTTGGTTTTAGATGTAAATTAACTCCTTTAGTTTCTCACTTAAAACCCTGTATAACACTCAATGGATACAGAATTTTAGTTATAACTTTTTTTCCACACAAAATGAAAAACTGAAATTGTGACGGAGGGAAAAAATGTTCCTTTCTTCACCTTAGACCACATTGCGTGAGGTAAATGTCAGACAGGATTTGAGTGCAAGCAGTCTGAAAAGGCAAGATATTTTTACTATTTACTAGGTTAGGGCTAGCATTTTTGTTGGTTTGATTTACTTTTTAAGGAGTAGAATCACAGGCTTAGAGGTGATGGCAAGGATTTTCCAAAGAAGATGCCTCAATTAGGTTTTAATTCTCTTTAGAACATAAGTAGGTGGCCTGATTTTCAATACTGCAGAGCAAGCAATGGCAATCCAAGGCCCATGAGGGCTGCAGGATTTTTAGAACTCATCCATTTGTTTTGCTGCTGCATTTTGTGGCTTTAAATCATATTAACCTGAACCTTAAAACAGGTCTTTCCGCCTGGTTATTGTCTGCAATGCCTGAACAAATGGCAGGAGCTGAGCAAGTGAATGCCTCTGCACAGGGAAGAGTAAAACTGATAATGTGCAACTTCTGCCTTGTATTCAAAACAAAAATGGAAACAAAGATACATTCATTTTCTCAAATGCTTTTTGTTTACTGATACTATTTGAAGCAATGGTCACTAGCAAATTTTCCGATGCAATTCTAGGCTATTACGGATTGCATTACGTGTTGAACTTGCATAGTAGTTTTCATTTGAACTTCTTGGTTTCAGTCAATTAAAACTTTCCAGAGTGTTCGCTTGCAGGCCAGAAATACTCCTCCTGCATACCTGCCTGGGAATCCCCTGTGCCTGAACACGGGTTGAGCCATTTTCTGGTATGGGCCAAGATAAAACATACTTTTCCACATCTACAGAGAATATTTGTGGGCTCTGACAGCTTGTTCAGCTGTAGGTAGAAACTTGAAATTGGCATGGAAATAACTCTCAGGAAGGAGAGATGTTGTTAGTTTTTCTAAAGAAAATTGCTTTTGATTTGACTGAGCTGTAAGCTTTTGAGAAGTAGAACAAAATTTTATTCCCTGAGCTTACAGGGTGTGTAGTGGAGGAAAGACTCCATGCATATGGTTAATTTAGTGAAAGGGCAGAGTATAGTGCAACATGCTTCTGAAAATAGGTGGAGGCACCTGAGGCTGGGACTTTATAAGGTATGAAGGACATGTCGAAAGAACTTTCAATTTTTAGGTGCTAAGGCAAAGGCAGCCTCTTCTCCTCAGCTCTCAGAGACTCCTTACTTATGCTCCGAACAAAAGGAAGAAGGCTCTCCTACACACATAGTCATGTTACTCTGCCCCAGAGAAACAAAAGAAAGAAAAGACTTTGAACAAGTGTTTTTAGCCTCTTCTGGATTTGAAATGACATTATGGTCACACTGCAGAAAATCCGGCAGATCTATCATGCCATATATACCATGATCCAGGTAGCAGGGTCTGTATCTAATCTATCACTTGCCACGTCTTCTGCCTCTGCTTCTTCACTTCTAGATAACATCAGTCCCCTATTTAAGTATTTGAAATCCATCTTTGGGTATCTTGCATATTTTTAATTTTCCTCAGATTAGAGATTAGTGGGGTTTTTTTCCAGCCATCTTTTCAAGGATAACATATTACACCCAGTCCTTTACCAAAGTTTAATTTCAATTTTTTTATTAATTTAGCTAGCCTTCCAATAGGGTCTCCACAGTCTTCTCTTCTGTAGTGTTCAAACTGGTCCTCAGGATAAGATGACATAGGACAGAAGAAGGGAATCTGTGGCACGTTTCTTCAAGAACAGCTTTTGTTGCCTGGACAGACAGCAGCTCTCCTGAGCTCTGATGGGTTCTACCACGGCTCCAGCTCCCGTGCAGCTCCTGCCTTTCTCCCTGACTGGGCCTTGAGCTTCCTTTCTTGTGCAGCTGTGTCACCTGGCTGTCACTTCAGAAGGAAATCTTCAATCCCATCATCCATGAATGTTGAACCCAATATATACTTAAAGGGCCAGCTCTGTGGGAGGTCCAAGCACTTTACACTGTGCAATTCTAAAACCTAAGACCAAAAGTCTAAAACCCTACCCAACTGCAATTCCTCTGACAGACACTGACTGACATACCCCTTCCAACAGGGTCAGATCCAGTCTCCTTAAAACGTCCCTGCAGCAGCTCTGGCTTGACGCCCTGCCCATAAACCTGGGTTCTGAAATCAGGCCAGTGCTTAGGGAGCAAGGCAGCTTCTCTCTTGTGTGCAGAGAGGTGTACAAACCCTCCCTGAAGAACCTTCCTTCACCAGAGCTTCCTCACCAAAGGATGTCAGTGGAGATCAGAGAGACAGACCAAGGGCAGATCCATCATAGATCTACCTGTTGCAGAAGGATACCGTGATTGTCATATTTCTCTTGTCTTTACTACAAAGCTGTTTTCTCCAGAAAAGCTGCCAAATAGACACATCATTCACGCTTGCTCAGGCCTGTTGCTGTTGGCATGTCCCGCTCTATCAGAGCCAGTAATGCTCCTGACCCCATTGGACTTGGTCCCCACGGAAATTTCAGAGAAGGGATGCTTTTTTTCCTTAGGTCTTTAGCTGCCAGGCTTCCCCAGTACGGAGCGACACAGTATCAAAGCCATCTTATTCACTACTAAATTAATTATGTTGTTAATTGGTTAACTTAGGGCAGGCTGCGTGGAAAAAATGCTTAATATGTGTTTGTTGGCAAGAGTGGATGGAGCTGGGCAATGGAGATGCACAGATTATGACAATGAGATGTTTTCGTTGTAAAACATTGGAAGAGGATGTACAGTCTAGCGCTGTAAAATGTTGCTAGTATTATTTGAATAAACAGCATTCTCTAGAATCAAATTATAGACACTTTAGGATTGAGTGTGAATAGTTCTGGTATCTCTTCACTTTTTCATGCTTAACTGGCTACCTTACCATTCTCCTGGCCACCTGGTGTACAGACAGCATGGCACAAAATGGTGATGGGGTGGTGCCAGTTGAAACCGTGAGCTCAACAGCTGGATCCTGGCCTTGAGTCCTGTTCTAGCAAAAGGACAGGATGCCACTTTGAGCATTAAAAAAAAAAAAAAAAAAAAAAAACGGGAAAAGTTTCAAATTCAAAAGGTAAAACATCTCCAGAAATTTGCTGCAAAGAAAAAAAGCATAATTAAATTGCCCAAATCATTTTAGCCCCAGAACTTGCAAATGTCAGTAAATAAATTATTGGTTATGTAAAGATTACTCTTTTCTGCTAATAGGAGAGAAGAAACAAAGCCACTAGGTGTTCCTTCTTTGATCCATAGCAGGAAATAAAAACATAGACAATACCACCAAAATGGAAAAAAAAAAGAAAAAAGATATATCTTTTCATAGCTGTCAGTACTCTCCTTGCTTCGGAAGGGAGGAAGGCAGATTATCACTTGTGTATGTGTGAAATTCAGCCTTGTTTGCAGTATGATTGTATAAATAGCACTTTATTAAAAGCTAACTGTTATTTCCAGACTCTAAACTTAAACACAGACAAGTTCAGGGATAGATATAAAATCAATATAGCTCTTCAAGTAATGCAAGCAACATTTTGAAAGGCAACTATTTAGAGTATAGCGAGTGATTTACTGATAAGGTTGCTCTGCTGATCCATTTGTTGCTGATTTGCTATACCTTGTCCATTAACATTACTGGAAAATGGGACTGTGAGCTTGATTTGATTCTGCTGTACAACTTTTATTTCATCCTCTGAAAAAACTGAGAGCAGCATATCTGATAGTTTGTACAAGAGAACTTCTAACACCTAATATGAAGCCACAGTGAGTTTTTGCACAAAACATGCTGTTCATCTCAGATGGTTTTCTAATCATTGTGCTAAAAATCTTGTTTTATTTTGGAACAACTAGATGCATACAAAACTCTAGTAATGGGTAAGCACAGGTAATGGAATAGAAAAGACTATGTCTAACTATTCCTGTTGCCTTTACATGGATTTTGATGAAATGACACATGAATTTTACATGGACTGAAGTGAGCACAGTAGTCATGAAACAAAGCGCCGATATTTCCTCTATGGCCCTGTCTTCCTACCTGAGTTTTCTAGTTTATCTGGTTCTGAGTACCATCTAATAGGTGAATGTCATTAATTTCAGCGACATTAGTTTGATGTCAAATGTGACTTAGGCTTTGAGGTTGATGGGATGATAAGCAGTCCACCGTTTCCCCCTGTGGGAGATAGTCTGCACCAACCTGCCTTTTTACATTCAGAGGTCATGTCCAGTTGAGAAAGCAACATGTACAAATGGGATTTTAGGTACACATTACCTTTTGCCCCTGAAAGTACAGGGGTGTTGTGACACAATAAATATGCAGGTTTTCCTTTGGGCCTAGCTGTTGCTATGACTAATCAAGCAATTTTTTAAATTTTTTAATTTAGCTTAGACATGCTTGTCTCTTTAATTATATCCTTCACCAGAAAAGTCTGCTTTTCAAAGCACAAGTTAGTCAAAAGAAGGAAAAAACTCCACAAGCGTATACTGGACAAGTGTTTTTTTTAATATATAGTTGCTGTGATGAGCACAGTAGAAGAACTCCTGTATAGTTTGAGGAAAACAGATGCAGTGGCTTCGGAATTTTTTTCTGAAGAGCTTTTTAAGTGAATTCAATGATAGTATATTTTAGATTATATTTTTTATTTAGTATTTTAGGTTTCTTATTTTACTATCTACACTAAACTAAAATATGAAAAGAAGACATATAAATGCATACCGATATAGTGCTGAAAATGTGATGGGAAAATATTTTACTACCATATTGTGGTGATATATTGTGTATTCCATATTGTGAAAATATTATGAAAATAATATGTAGTCCATATTGTGCAAATATTATTTTTTAATTGTGGTATTTGGTGCATTTGATGCTAAAACTCATATTTTGCACCAGCATGAATTTTAACAGGTGAGACATCATTTTGCTGAAGGAAGTACTGAGTTTTTGGCAGTGTCACTGCCAGACCTCTAACTGCTCTTACCCTGTCACTTTATAGTGACACTAGTGACCACCACTGTTACGAGTGTAAATTCTGCATGCACTGAGCTTTTATATGCAAGTTGAAGGGTGAGGGAGGGAGGAGGTAGAGGAGACAATGCTTCATGGCTGGCTTTAGGGATATTAAATCCTTGCCAACTGGTTAGATGGATAGCGCACTGTTTCTAAAATTTGCAAGTCAAAGGCAGACAGGCCTAAATTCTTTCCACTATGAAACCCCCACAGTCCTCTGCCTTTCAGGCAGAAGCGAAAAGGAATGGAAAATTCCAAACTAACGAGCGCTTCATTTTTTTTTTTTCTGCAGTGCTGTGCTTAGAAAAATTGCACTCTTTTTTTTTTCTAAGGCAAAGAAGTAAAATTAAAGTTGTATGACTGTTATAAATATTACATGTTCAGGGTATCAAGAGTACCTGTAGTTCTGTGGTTTCTGAGGGTGTTTTTGAATTAACCCTTTTATAGATACTGGTTGTTGGGAAGAAAAGATTCATTTTAAGGCAAATGTTACACTGTTAAGGAGAAAGTATCCTATCTTAAAGGTTCGTGGTATTTGTATATAGGTTGTTTGCACGTCTGTTTTGTAGAAGTGGGCTGTAGAGCATTGAGAAAAATAATGTCCCAGTTTGCCTGACAAGCCAGAGATGAAGCAAAAAGTGGAACCCAGTGTTTTCATTCTAGATTGTCTGATGTTTTGTAATTCTTTCAGTTTTACTGAATATTAGAGATTAGTCAACATAAATATTGGTTCCATATTAAATACATATATATTCAGCAGCAGCAGAATTCAGGATTTAGAAAATGGTGAACTTTTACTGAATTTCTCAAAGACTAAGACAAATATGCTGTGTTGTTTCACTGACATGGTTAAGAAGAACCTCTGACAGGTCCTTTGAGAGGAGTAATATAAGATGGAAGGAAATTGGAGCAGCCAGATTTCTTGGCTGAGATGTCCTCAGTCTGAAGGACCCATACAAGCAGGGATGGAGCATGCAGGAAAGCAGACTCCTGCTGATCCGGACAAGAAACACGCACTCTGCAGCGCACTGGTGTTCAGGTTCTGGATGTTGCCCGGAATTCGCTCTGTCATTAACTTCACTTTAGCTGAGTACTGCTCTTCCAGGGGATGAGATACTCCTGGATATCCTTCCTCCATGGGTAAAACCCATTTGTAGGTTTCTGCTGGGTCTTGTATAAGCAATAGACAGACTCTCTATGTCCTCAATTAATCTGTTTGCAACATCTTCCTACATAAAATCTATCTGCAATTTAACCTATACTGTCCAGATGACATTAAGAAGAACTTCCATCTTAAGCCAAAGTCAAAAAGAATACCATTCAATTTCTTGTAGTTTTTTCCTTGTGATACTGTGAATAA
The DNA here is from genome assembly GCA_013397725.1 of Rhagologus leucostigma. NCBI lineage: Eukaryota > Metazoa > Chordata > Aves > Passeriformes > Rhagologus > Rhagologus leucostigma. The sequence continues at coordinate 1,350,277 of VZTD01003639.1, read as the reverse complement.
TTTTTTAAAGCTGCTTCACTTCTGCCTCTCCATTTACTCCAGTCAGTTTACTCATTGGATCAAACTTTGTTTTTCCTTTTCAGTGTAATACCTCAGCCACACTAGCACCTTTGTTCCTGCCTCCAGTCTTCATTTTGCAAGCTGCTCATAGCCAGTAATAATGATGTTGTTTCATTTTCTTCGTAATCTTTAGCTGTCTTTTGACTGGTTGATGTTTTCATAACTTAGAGAAATGTTACCCTATTGAAATAAATAAACATATTAATTAAATTGTCAGGTATTAACATAGACAGGACATCCCTAACGTAATTATTCTTCTTTGCATTAGTGTTTCAGGAGTGTATCTTTTTCGTATATAGAATTATATGTTTTGGGAAAAATGAATACCAACTCTTAAATTAACTTCTCTCTCTTTCCTGCAGGAGGAAACAGTCGTATTTGAGAAAACTGTACCATTATGGATAAACTTAAATATCTTTACCATTTGTATCACAGACAGGCCAACAATTTGAAAATATATTAAGCTTTATATTTAATTTATGTGGCATTTCTTAAACATTCTCGAACACATCTGACTCTTTGAAGTATTGACTTGCTTCAAAGCTAATTTTGCTTCCGATCACTAACTGATGAGAAATTCATATGTGCTAAATATACTTACAATAATAATCTTATTTTCAGTCCTCCAGTAAAGATCCTGATGGCCTGAAAGGGATTTGAGTCCTCAGTGTAGCTTCCCTGCCATTATTTTTGCAGTAGATTTCAAGAGAAAGAAATGGTTAGAATGCTGAGCCGTAAATACTGCTCTAATGTAGTTTAGCAATCATTTTGTCAATATAACAATAATATAACAATAACAATATGTTCAATGAAACAATAACAGTATATATAATAATGACAATTATGTTTGTCTCACAAAGGACTCTTAGTGAAAAAGGGACTAGAGAAAGAGATTAATGGAAATGGATTGTTCACACATACGATACAGTCCAGGTGTGAGTAGTATATTTCTCCTATGTGATAAATTTGGGACAGCAAGGAGTGTTGTAAAATTGTTAAGTTACTCAACCAAACTTCAGTTTGATTTTCACATCTCTGGACTACTGCTTGAAATACAGACTGTGACAACCCTCTCTTCTCAGTGTACGTGCATTGTTCTTAGACTGAAGTCAGTGAGACTATTGAAAAGCCACCTCAGAAAGAGCCGACGTTGTAACTCAGGTTTCTTCTGGAACAGATCTAAATGCCACTTTTCACCGATCATTTTGTCATGTTTAGGGCAAATGGCATTGCCTGTATGGTTTTGTGCCTTGTTTATACTACAGCTTAATTAGAACTCTTTTCATGTTTCTGTGTTAGTCCTTTAGCTGAAGAAGTAGAAATTTTAGTTCCTGATGTAGCTCAAGCAGGTGACAGGGCTTAGGTACAACTACACTGTTGGCAGGTAATTACTGCTGTAATGTCCTGCAGAAAGAAGAGGGCACTCTAGTGCATGGTTCTTTGTTGCCTGAAAAGTACTTATGTAGCCTAAAAGTAGCAATGTCTGTATTTTTGTCTCTCTACCTGAGCTGGTCTACACAGAAGGCAGCAGCATCCTCAGTGTCCATCAGGCATTTCTGTCAGCTGAAACAGGAAAGCTGTAATGAGATTCTGAAGGCTATTGATGCAAACCTTTCAGATTACTGCTGAAAGACTAAAACAAAGAAACAAACAAAACCCCCAAACAGCAGCAACAACAAAATGGTGAAACACAAAACCCAAAGATCTAAAGAATCTGGGCATTATTGCTGAAAAAAGGTGGAAGGGAATATATGTGAATGTTACACCAACAATGGTTTTATTTACTGCATTGTTTTTTGAGATTAAGGCAGTCTGTCAGAGTGGGATTATTTTTGAGAGTGAAAGCAGTATGGGAGATCTTAGCCAGTATAGAGAGAATACAAACCACTGGTGTTTTGAGCTCCGAAAAAGAATCAATTTAATGAACTTACTTTTCCAGAAAACAGGTTCATTCTGAAATGTTTAACTAGCATGCCCAAAACTAACTGCTTATTAGTGATAGATCAAAACAGTGTAAGCTTTAAAGAACATGATATTTTCACATTTGGCTACTTAATTTTGGATATTTTGTATGTGTGCTTGTTCAGTTTTGCTTTTCTTCTGCAAATGCTAAGAATTTTCCTTTAATCATATGAAGGCTGATCCATATTCCAGGACCTGCTATTTATGAAAAAAATATTTATGAAAGTCATCAGCTATCATTAAACTCTCAGTAAAATTATCAGTTAATCATTTGTGGTAGACTGCATTCTTCAGGGCACTATCAGTGAACCACAGGGCACTATCACTGAGCCAAAGACATGCTCTCACACAGAGGCCACCATCTCTGACTCCCAGGAGATGAAGACTGATACAGTCATGCAGACCATGAATTTGACCAGAAATCTAAGCAAAACTGTACTTACTGCATACATATCAGAGTTAGGTGGAGAAAATTACAAAATTAGAACAATGATCAGGAACTAAACTCGTAATTTATTGTAACTTAATTTTAGATTTGAGCTCAGACCTAAGCTTTTGTAACTTTGAGACTTATTAAAGATAATAGAATCTTTTTCTGCAGTGATTAATTTTCAGGTTTGTCAGCAATTCCTACTCTTATTCTATGAGGGTCTCCACATCTACGTTTTTATTTAGGGTGGTAGTTCTCCTTAAAGATTTTCACAAAATTAGGGTTGTATTCGCAAATTCCTCTCCATCAAAACAATTGAAATAGTAGCAGAAGTTACGTAATGAAGAGCTTTATCTGAATATTTAGCCCTGAAATTAAATAATTATTCCAAATATGAGTTACAATTATTTTACTTAATTGCTCATCATGTCAGAAGATAGAGATAGATAAATGAATCTTTCTGGTAACATTTTGAATAAAAGAATAATTTTAGTGATCAGGTTAACATTTTCTTCATGCTACTATCAAGCTGACAGAAAACTGTAATGCAAATGTATTTTTATAATTTGAAGACACATTCCTTCCACAAATATTTGACCTGAGTTAGAAAGCGAAGAAGATTTTAGCTGTCTCTTGGTGTTTTATACTCAAGTGATGTTGGTTATCTAACAGGAAAAATTAGTAATATAGCAAAGAGCCACACAGAATTCTGTGTTATAGAAGCACATTTTATTTAGTAAATCTTATTCTCTTTTATTTTTCTTAGGTGAAAACAAATGGCATTTATTTTTTATTTCTTTGTGGTACAGTCCACTACCACACATGTAGCTTTGTTGCAATTTAGCAATACCAAGAAATTTTTGAGTTCATATTATTTTAAGAAATTATTCTGTAACTTAGACTGAAACCAGGTTTTCTTCATCTTTGATTTCATGTTTAAATGGAATTTGGTTATTTATATTTAAAATTTTTGAGTATTTTTCTGATTCATGAACATACAAAAATCACTTCTGTCAATTTTGGACTAATTTAACCTTCTAGTGTGGTGTGAACCTTCAAGTATAATACCTGTGCTTCATTTAATAGCTCAGTTTACAAACTCTGAGGACTGTCATCCTTAGGTAAGGAAAAACAGGCATAGGCTTTCTATGCTTTTAAACCAAAATTAGTCAGTCAAGTGAATCATACAAATATTTAGGTTGCTAGAGGTGTTTAAAGGCCGTCTGCTTAATGCTTTTTCTCAAAGCAGGGCTAAAAGTTCAAAGGTATTCTGAAAGATGCATGTCTAGGATCTGGTCAGTGACAAAATAACCTATTCATTATTAATATTATAGTTAAAATTTATTTACTTTCATTTTCCTTAATAAAGGAAAATAACTGGCAGTTCTTCCAGAAATTGAATAGTGGGTCTTTAAAGCACAAGTCTCTGTAATATATAACACAATCTGGTTTATAGCAGTTTTAGCTCAGTGAAATCCCATCATTTTTCGTGCATAATTTGCTAGACTAGTGGTATGATTAACACTTCAGCTTGCTACAAATACTAGAAGACCTAGAAGGAAAACAGATAATTTCTTTTCATTTTTACAGATAAATAATCTGAAGGGCTGTAGGAGATTTCTCCAGTCAGAGAGAGGAATCGAGACGAGAGATTCAACTTTTATCCACTTGTTTGGAAAAACCGTGTTCTTTCTGTTCAGCTGTCCTGCCCATGCACACTAAAATGCATCTCACATAGCCAGAAATAAAATCTCAGGTTTCTGTTTCCTTCACTACCATGTAGTAACTGTAATAGCAGAAAATTGGTCGTTTTTCTATCTAGGTCTTAGTCCATACAGAAGCTACATAAGTTGTTTGGGCATTAGAATTCCATGGCCAGAAATTGAGAGTGCTTGTAAGAAACAAGATGACCAAGTTTTTGACAGGACGAAATGGCTGAAAAAGAAATCCAGTGGAGTTTACTGGTTTGGCACCATGAACAAATCACCTGCAATGAACACCAATGTTTTACAGTAAGGTTTTATCTTAATATTTCATCTGAAATTACACAATTCTGTAAGACTATTTTAGGTTTCAGCCATTTCTCAGACTTGGATTTCTGTGTTTCTCTTCAGCGGCATTTTAGATGAGATGCTGTTAAAGCAGTTACTCCTATCTTTTGGACTCAGTGGTCACTTTGAATTGTTTCATGTTGATTAACTTTCCCAGAGCCATCCAAAAATAGCAAGGAAGATAAAGAGTCCATGGTGGTGATCTGAAAACACAGAAATTATGGTTCTCAGGGCCCTGGAGACCAGTTTTGTTTACTGCACACTTCATACCAACCATATGAAGTTTAACACAGACAAATGCCAGATTCTGCACCTAGGATGGGGTAATTCTGAACGCATGGACAGACTGGGGAATGAGGTGCTAGAAAGCAGTGCTGTAGAAAGGGACCAGGGAGTCCTGGTCAATGGAAAGTTGAACATGAGCCAGCAGTGCCCTGGCAGCCAGGAGGGCCAAGCGTGTGCTGGTGGTCATCAGGCACAGCATCAGCAGCCGGGCAAGGGAGGGGATTGTCCCCTCTGCTCTGCTCTGGGGCGGCCTCACCTTGAGTGCTGGGGGCAGTTCTGGGCACCACAATATAAAAAATACATTAAGCTGTTAGAGAGCATCCAAAGGAGGGCAGTGAAGATGGTGAAGGACCTTGAGAGGAAGCCATACCAGGAGCAGCTGAGGTCACTTGCCTTATTCACCCTGGAGAAGAGGGGACCAAGAGGAGACCTCGCTGTGGTCTTCAACATCCTCCTGAGGGCAATAGGAGGGGCAGGCACTGATCTATTCTCTCTGGTGACCAGTGACAGGACCCGAGGGGATGGCATGAAACTGAGTCAGGGGAGGTTTAGGTTAGATACTAGGAAAAGATTCTTCACCCGGAGAGTGGCTGGGCACTGACACAGTGTTAAGGAAACTTCCCTATCTAACAATCCAGGAGCCACTCTGGCAGTCCCTCTCGCACCACCTGAGCTAGGAGTGAAACTCCTTTCCAGCTATACACCCCACACTTCCACAAGTCAGATCAGGTTTTGTTACTGGCTCAACCCCAGGTTACCCATAGCAGTCTCAGATGTCTCGATCCTTATAATAGTTTAATCATGATGCAATAAAATAGTTTGAGCTGGGTGCCTCTGAGGAGGGGCCTTAAAAATTGAGTGGTTTTATACTCTTAGAGTACAATCAGGTCAAAGTCTTGGGTAGTCAATTCCTGCTGTGTCTCTGAGTGTCTCTGCCACAGATCTCTGTGCCCTTTGTCAAGCAAGGGGTTGGCAGTTCATGGCCTCTTGCCCGGGGCTCCAATCGCGGATCTCAGTCCTGCAGCTCCACTGCAGCTGCACACAGAGCTACTGCACTCAATGTATTTCCTGACAACAGGCTCCCCAGGGCACTGGTCACAGCACCAGCCTGACAGAGTTCAAGAAGCGTTTGGACAACACTCTCAGGCACATGGTGTGACTCTTGGGGCTGTCCTGTTCCGAGCCAGAAGCTAGACTTCCATGATCCTTGTGGGTTCCTTCCAGCTCAGGATCTTCTGTGATTCTTTGCTTTTGCACTGACTGCTTCACCTCCTTCTCTTCTGCTTTGGATGGTGCCACATGTTTCTGTGGAAGTGAGCTCCAGTGCACTGCCGTCAGATCTTCAAAAACATTGAAGTGAGTCTTCCCTTTCCCTATATATTGAAGCCAAATGGGAGCATAGTATGGACAATGGGCTTGGGCAGTTGAGGCCTTTCCCAAGTGCATGTGAAGTCAGAAACATTTATATCAATCATGTGGAACATTTTATTACTATAGATAGATACAACACACTCCCCCCCCTTCCCCCTTTTCCTCCACAAGAAAGAACTTCAGGCTTTGGTGAACCCCTAGAGGATTCACCATCTGAGAAAAGGAGGAAAGCACAGATAACAGAAAAAGAATTTAAACAGGCAAGAGGAAAAAACAAACTGGAGATGTTCCCAAATCAGTGTATAAGCCCTTCCAAAATGTCACTAAGTTATTCTCATAAAGCAGCTTAGCTCTACGTTTTGGCATTCTTCATCCTATGTTTTTGTGAGAGAAAGCAAGAAAGAGCCTCAGGTGAGACTGGTCATTTTTGGTTCCTTGGTCATTCCCTATCTAATGTTTGGATTATTCTTCTTTCCACACTTAAGAAACTTGTGATGCCTTTCATCTACCTCACCAGAGACCTGGGAAGGAGGAGTATCTATTTCCCTCAGTGAACCTGATCTCAGCTGGGAACACCTCTCCTTCTCTATCTGTGTCTCTTTGTTCGATTTCATATATATGTATCTTTGAGTGTATTTTTTAAGGCCAGGAAGCTCAGCAATGGGAGAATCATGTCTGCACTTGTACCAACTGTTTAAAGAAATTATATCACAGAATGATTTACAGATTTTTCTAAAAAGGAGTATTTTAAGGCATGAACAGTTCTTTTTATTTTTTTAAAGAACAAGCAAAGAGCTATAGTAATTACCTTCAGTCAGCATAACCCTCAGCGTTCATTGCTGTCACAGAATAGAAAAATATTTCTTCTTTGTATTTCTGGATGCCATGTTTTCCACTTTTTACTGCAGTATAAAAGGACAATGATTTTCTTCTCCACCCCCAGAAGAGTGAGAGATGAATGTTTAATTAGAGCCAGAATTTGTAATGTTCACAGAACAATTTTTTCCCCATAAGTGTCTCCGCTGATATGGATACTGTTTGTAGCTCATCTCCGTGCATCCTTACTATCTGCTAACAACAGAGCCCTGCTGCAGTTGCTGCATAAGCAGTTTTTGCCTTTTTAATAAGGAGAAGGGAAGTCTTGTGGTTCATCCCAGTGGTGCAGTTTAAGAGAAAAACAAGAAATGAGGCAAACAAGGGCAAAGAGAAGATTCTTTTAACTCTCTGATTGCTTTTGCCACGTTTCTTAATTTACACTGGTGACAGAAATTTTGGCAGTGTGTCTGGTGCATCTCGTTCTTCCTCACTGCCGAGAAATATAAACTGGATGCTGTCAAATGACTTTTACCTTGCCATTTTTTCTTGCATTACTTGTCATAGCTTGTTATCTCTTTTGAGTATTGGCTCCCTCAGGTTGCTGTGGCATGTCAAAAAGGAGGAGGGGAAATAGCAAACTGTCCAAACAGGATCTGCTCAGCGGGGCCCTGGTGAGAGAAAATGCATGGAAACAAAAAAGAAGTGTTGTGGGGAAAGCAGAGGAGAATGAAGACCAGGACACTGACTGCCTCCTATTTTAAACTTTTTATAGAAATCACCAATTGTTTTCCTTAACTTTTGCCCGTGTAAAGCAATTATAATGGAAATAATCCCATTGTTTGTAAAGGAGCTATTTGCTGCAATTTTTCAGGAGGTGCTTTGCCACGGTCTCCTGAATCTTTCAGAAATGGGTGGGACTCAGGGCTGTGTTTTTAAGGTGAGTTTGCCTGGCAGAAGCTGCACTGACCTGCACACTTTGCATCCTAATAGCCAGTTTAATTGCTCTTCTCTGATTCCAATGAAACCACTTACAGAAAGACAGTGCACTGTTGCCAGGCATAAAATCCAAACCCCAAAGAGAAGTGGGATATAGGAAAGAGTGTGATGTTCATGTTAATCACTAATTCCAGTAAAAATGAAATACTGGGGCTGGAGGGTTATGTGATCACAAACATATTGCTGGAGTGGAGCTGTTGTAGTATCTCATTTATGGAGCAGTGAAATGTAGGAATGATAATAGCTTGAGTTTATATAGCACCTTTCATCACAAAGGATTCAGAGGTGATTTACAAACTTAAATTGTTACATAGATGGCACTTATAAAACAGAACACAACTGCTGTTTTCAGAGTAATGGTCTGAAACACTACAGATTGCATTAGTGCTACTGAAATGATTTGGGCTGTTATTGGAGAACAGGTAGGATTCTTTATTTTTGTAGAATAAAAAGTGAATCATAGTGGCCAGCTCATGCATGAGCTGCAACAGCTGTTAAAATGTGCCTAGAAAAGCAACACAATGCCCGAACCAGCACACCTGGGAAAGGAAAGTTTCTCTTGACACAGAAACTTTTGGAATGATTCAGTAAAAGCAGTAGCATTACCATGCCATGGAAAAAAAATCTTTGTTTAAGGGGTCCTGATCTCTATGGAGTGGCTTTTAAAAAAGTCTTGACTTTTACATTCCCTGAAAAAGCATGTCCAACAGCTTGATGGCCCAAAGCTCTGCAGGAGGAAACAGGCCTGCAGTCCAGGCTCCTGGGGAGAAGCAGCTTCTGCCGAATTTTCAGCCTCTCTCCTGCCATCCTTAGGATCCCTTGCAAGTTTCCTGCCCGGATTCTGATGCTGCATGTGATGTTTAAATGTGATTTATGGGGAAATACACTGAGGGTATGCTATATGAAAAGTCCATATAGGTGGATCTGACACCTATAGGAGCTGTTATTGTTTTAGTCACTCATTATACCCTTGATTGTGAATGCAGAAGTGGTCTGTGTTGGCTGAGCTAGAAGAAGGCAGATAGAGGCAACTGCTGTACAAACTGCAGCTCTTTTGTCTGACTTGCATGATGCAAAGTGTTATTCCCCGTGCCTCTGTTACAGGTGAAGTTACAGCACGACTCTCTCCAGCACCAATGTATGTAGTTACTCATCTGACTGTAAACTGAGTTGAAACAGTCTTCAATTCTTTCTCTGCATAAAGAAGCCAGTGTCATGGGTAAAGCTGAAAATCAGACGTCTTTGTTTGGTATAGACTGAAAAGACATGTAGGTGAAAAGGGGTTCGAATAACTACTACTGCTTGGCTGCTAATTCCATACCAGTCAAGAGGAAGTGTGCTGACACCTCATGCAAACCGTTCTTCTGCCGTGTGCCTGCATTCCTGTGCAATTATCACCACACAATATTAAACGGAGGTTGTTTTCATCAGTGCTTTCAACAGTTTGTAAGAATTTTATAACATACACTGTGTAAACTGTTAGTGTAAAGTGTTTGGAAATATTTAGAAGATGGGCAGAGGAACTATGTGTTTTCTGTTTCAGCAATAGATTAAGTCAAACAAGCTGTTGGGAAGCAATATCCATTTTTATTTTTGTTTTCCTGTTGTACTGATTCGCTGTGGACCCATCCACTCCATGCGGTCTATTTTGACCTAAAAAAACCCCCAAGTTTCAGATGCAATGTATTCTAAACACTTAAAATTGGAGGAATATGTCTTGCTGGCTATATGAAGTCTACTAACAAAATAGGGATTAAAAAAATGTAAAAAATTTCTACTGAAAGATGTGAGATCAACTTGATTCTAAGCAGAGTATTGGCAAATCTCTGTGTGGTAACAACTGTAACTATGGGACTCCTGTGTGATTTACTCTGAAAAATGCAAGCCTTAAAACTTCTCAAAGCAATCTGAAAATATTTGTTCCTGTCCTGTACTTACTCCAGTACAATGTGAAAGGTAATTTTAAATGCAACTGTAGCTATACAAACTGATCTACATAATGGGATTTGTAGATTAAAGCTTAATTAGGGCAAGTAGCTTGCGAAAGCCTCCTCCAAAGTGCAGCTGCTCTCCCCGGAAATGCACTACAGAGCAACTGGTAGCAGTCTTTTACCAAACACTTCTGTATTTGTAGCTAAGTAGACTAAATATCAACAGGAGTATTGGTCCTGAATTTATGTCTTGGTTCTGTTAAAACTGGAGTAAAGAACCACTGAAATAGATGAATGCTGTGGGCGTTTTTTTTCTTGGTGGGAAACAGGGAATTTGCTCAGAAATATTAAACTTAAAATAATCAACTATATGTAATCCGTCTTTACAAGTGCTTGTACAGAACTCAAAGCTGTTCTTAATTCTTCCCCAGGAGATCAAATATTCTGTTCTGGACAGGTTGCTTTTTGTGGTAGGTAGAATATCAAGAGACCATTCTTCTATTTTGTTTAGCTAATTTAGGTATATTTTCTTATTATTGTTCATGTCTTAATAGGTTTATTTCTTATATATGAGTTAGAAGTTGATGAGACAAGATAGGACAATAATATACTTCCATGTATTCACATTTTATCAGATCTGCTAAGTATACCAGTTCAACACAGAGATGCTTCAATTTAAGCCTGTGCATGCTTACTTTGCTCAAGTGTGTTCTTACTGTTCTTTTTCAGATTTTGTTCACTGGTTTGGTAACACTTTTGTTGATGTCAGTGGATATTCTGTCTCAGAAAGAATTCACTAGAACAAAAAGGAAATTTGAAGGTCTGACACAATCTATGGAGGGTTGAAATTGCTTGCACCAGAAACGCTGGCACAGAAAGCGGCTTTTACACAAAGGATGGTAGTAGTGTGCAGCTCTATCCAGCTGAAATTACAAGGGAAGGTTACAAAGACATAATGTGACAACCCAAATTAGATTTTGGCAAACTGGGCAAAACTAACACTTTACCGTCAATTTTTTTAATAAGATTTCCAATGTCCCCAGTGGTCAGGACCTTAGATTTATTTCTTGTAAGAAAACTGGAGTGTTCAGGAGTAACACATGTGAATTAGAAGAGAACAGGGGGAAAGTAAGTCAAACAGCAAAAAAAACACCCCAAACTAAACAACAGAACCCAGAACCCAAAATAAAAAATATTAGAAACACTTCTATTTATGTGAGAGGAGCACAATGGTGAGTGCCTAGAAAACTAAATTTCTCTGTGTTGATCTGAAATGTTGCTGTTTTATGAAATTCAGTGTTGATCAAAGGGAGGGAATCAAGCAGTTAGGTTCTTTGAATGAATGCTAAAATGTGTGTTTTACTACAGTTTCAGGTACTTTTCAGAAGTGTGAATGCCATACCTCTTGGCTAAGCTTGCTGGAGCTCCCAGGAGGGAAGGTCAGATGCAGGACCATGTACCGCTGGGGCTGAGAGGCCCCGGTGAGCTCCCACAGCTGTACTGCTTCAGTGCAAATGCTTTTCACCAGGCATCTCATCAGAGAGTGCTGATTTAGAGCAAAAATATTTGTTGCTGTCTGTTTCGCTGATGGCCAGTTTTTGTGGGAAAGGAAGGGCCCCTTGGAGACTGCATGCCAGGCTGTGCTGCTACCTGCTCATGCTTAGTTAGCAGGAGGCTGAGGCAGACCTGGGAGAAAGCTTAGCCTTTGCCAGGAGTGGTTCCGGGGGGAAAGAATCTGTTCACTGATGCAGAAAGTCTTTTCTTGTGCGAAGTGCCCCCGGCTCATTCAGTCTTGTTTCCCAAAGTGACTGTAGGCTCCTTCTGCGGCAGCTGGGGCACTGCCGGGAGGGTGCTGCGTGTCTCCGCATTGCCTGGCTGCGGCATGGCTTGGGGGACACAGCCGCCATCGGTGTGGCTTTGATGGAGCTCAGCGCTCCCCTAGCTGCTGGCCGCAATGCCCACCCTTGGCAGTGCTGCACAGCACGACCCTGCTGCGTTCCAGCCATGACGCGCTCCTGCGTCTCCACAAAAGCTGATCCACTCATATGGGTGCCCCCAGCCCCCCACTTGGATGATGCAAGGATTAAAATATGAGCACATTTCTTCTTTTCTCTCTGCCTGGTTGTACAACCCGCTACCGGGGACAGGCAGCGGCTGCCAAATTGCATCCTACATCTGTTCATTTCCAAATGCGCCTTTGTTAGGTGAAAACGAAGGCCTCATTATTGGCTGTAAGTATGTAGTCACTTAGGAAAATAAGTCAATAAGTAAACATCTGAGTGAACAAATTGGTGATTTGCATCTCCTTGTTCCCTGAATGCGTTCACAAGTGGTGAGAAAGAGAGCCAGTGTCTCCAAACACATCCACGTGGCATTGCCCCACAATACAGTTTTTCAAATAGACTGTCTGGCTTTTTTAGCCAAATGATATGTAGCAAAGTCTGGAGAGAATAGAAATAGATGTGTTGGATTTAGTAATGTGGAGTACTGAGGTACAGGTACAAAGATTATTTTCCTTCTGGAATACTTCTGATTTACTCCTAAAAACAAAGTTGACCATATGCAGAACTTTCTGTGTCTGAAAAGAAGACGCTCACTATTTCAGGTCTACAAGGGAAACTTCTGCTTCTTATGACAGTAAATCTCTGGGCTATCCATTTTTCTGTTCAGTAGACTGAAATTTAGATTCAGGAACAGTATAGAATTAGAGGCAAATAAACTGTTAGAGAAACTCTTAAGTCATATTGACTTAAGCGATGAGATCATGCCAAGAAAGTTAATGCAGGCAGCTCTAGGGGAATGCTGATCAACTGATTTATTCACCTCTGTTTGTTTTAAGCAAAAACATATGTCTAAGTAGGATTTCAAAGCAGATGAAAAAGCTAAAAAAACCCAAGTTTCCTTTAGACCCTTGTTGTCTTCACTCCATTGACTATATATTTTTCATGTACAGATAGAACAGTATGAAGAGATGAAAATACAGCATAAATGCCTTTTAAAGTACCTCTTTAGTTCCATATTATTAAAAAGTAACCCTGGATTCCAGGCTGTGTGGTTCCACATCAGTAGGGCAGAATCTGGCTATATGTTTCTGCTTGCCTTGTTCACTGCTGATCACCCTTGTCCACTTTGGTTAAGCTTGGAGCCACTGCCTGTGGTTTTATTATAAATTATTTCCGACAATTTATGCTTGACTATAAATTTATAGTCAACGTAATTTATAATAGATAACTTAATAGCCTAAGATCTAAAGTAAGTTTAGGCTGTTTCAAATTCTAGATGCATACTGTCCACGTAGGCACATGGTCCCATGTTAAATGGGTGAATCTTTTTGGTTCCCTGCATCCAATCCTCCCTGCATGGAATCCAGTCTCACTGCTGACATGCAGATTTTTTGAGTCTGTTAGCCTTAAAAAGAAACTGGATCCAATTTTCATTTTTCAAAAAACTCTCTGAATTGGAACAAAACAAAAATTTCAGAAAAACTTGCATGAGGACACTCATAAGGATCCTCGGAACACAAAATGTATTTTATTTCTAGACTATAACCTTTCCTGGAAACTAATAAATATACAATGTCTACAACAAATTTGTGCTCTCAATTCAGTATGGACTTCAATATAGTTAGTAACTCATCAGTATAGGCTGTAGAGCATCTGCATCAAGGCACTGGAGCAGGTTTTAAATATTGCATTTTTGATATGTTTAATAGGGACTTACAAGTTTAGTTGTGATTGACTATCAGGCAAGTAGTGCATATTGCACTTGCGAACATACAGCTCCAAGGATTGGCTGTGTAAATTAAATTTGTTTTGTAACTGCGATTTTGCAGGCATCTGCCTGTTTCTGTGATAACCAGATAGAAAGATTACCACATCAACAACGAAAACCCACACCACTGAGAAATTTCACATCTCTGTTTTGAATCCTTTCTCATAAGAATTCCTTGCATGTGCCTGGCTTTATTTATGCTTCTGCTTACATAAGAATTTAAAGGCTATCTTTTCTGCATCCGTATGTAAACACTGAGAAACACATTTAGCTCTACACGCCATGAAGAAATCATGCTGTTCTCTCCAAAATCATATTTTTTTGTTCTTAGATGTTGAGATCATTAGATGTTAGATTATCAAAGTATTGAAAGACATTGTGTCTTTGCCCCCAGATTCATTACCACAACACCTCTTTGCCACAGCATAACCATAAAGCTGCTTAACAAAGAAGGAATCTGCTCCCAGGAGACTTTTCAAGAACATTGTAATTCAGTGGGTATGGAGGGACCACCATTGCTTGAAAGCTCAAGTCCATTTGTTTGAAAGGGAGAGAAATGAAAAAGAGCAGGTTTAGACTGAATGTTATGGGAGAATGTCATATGGGCCCAACAGTGCTCACCACTGTGGAGTGGTTAAATAAAACAGTTGAGCTGGATTAAAATTTAGGTAAGTAAGAGGTTGAGAAAAGTCAGAGAAGTGTACCTCAGGGAATGATTTTACATGGTTTCAGGAAATGACCAAATAATACCTTCATTCTTATCTCAGTTATTCATCTTAATATGAGCCAAAAGCTCTCCAGGTCTCTGAAGAGGCACATGGCTCATCATTTTTCAGCGTATATAGATAACAGAAATGAAATTCCAGATTCTTTCTTTCTCTCCAACTAAGGCACTCATTGTTAAACCTGATCCACTCTTAAGAAAAGGCTTTCCCCATTAGGCACATAAATCCTAGTGAACATAAAGATTCCCAAGTTGCAGCATGATGGAGAATTTGGATGTGAGCAGAATCAGAGGTACCTTTGAATTCCTAAAGCAAAGATCCTTGTTCATTAGCACAGGAAATACTGCTCAGGACAGAGAGTTCTATAGATGAACCAGGAGTTAACACTGGATATATGACAAGCATTTGTTGCATATGCAACTTGTGATCATTATATTTGTGACTAGAAATTGTTGCACCAGCAAATAATGTCTACACTTCATACTTCAAAAAATCCCACCTTTTAACCAAAGCTGAAGTCTCTCCTGGCATAAAAGATGGCAATATTATATTTAAATTTGGAATTGTAAGTCTTTGATATTGTTGAAAGAGATTGTCTTGGTGGATCCAAAAGCTATGGCTTTAAAAACATGAAAAACATTCTGAAAAGTCCCTGATAGATGACATATAGAATGATTTTACAAATAAATATAGAAATAATGGGGAAAAGTGAAAGTAGAAGCACTGAATTTAAATTACAGGTTAAAAATGCAGGCAGCGAAGAAGAGAAGCTAAAGAAATCAGTGAGATATAAGTAGAAATGGAATTAAAATGGCAAGAAAGATTTTAAAGGATATTAGGAATAAAAATCACCTCAATCCAAGACTAGGCCCATTGGAATATGAAGAATATAAAATCAAATAATACAAAAACCAAAAAAATCCAGAAACATTCAGTTAATAGTTCTGTTCAGTGTTTGAAGAGGAGATGAAATGGTGGATGAAATGAGAAGTCTACCATCTGCAGTGAAAGAGAATGTGAAACAGTATCTGCTATAATTAAATGCTGTAGAATCAAGAGGCACAGAGAAGTACAGTTAAAAGTCTTAGAGGAAATATCTGAGGAGCAGAAGGAGCTGAGTCAGTTTGTGATTGAGACATAACTCTGGGACTGGACATGGATAATTACTTGTGGAAGACAGGCTTGTTGGAAGCTTAGATACCGCAAACAAAAGCACATAAGGGTCCAGTGGTTCAAGTTGAACTTGAACAAATTTGGCCTCGAAGGAGACAGATTTTCCTTGTTTTAAGGTAACTTAGCATGGGAACAGCTCACCAGGGAAGGTGGCAGACTCATGAGTTGGAGACTAAAATGAAATGAGATAACTCTTAAAAGAGTTGCGTCTCAGGAAAATTCTATTCTGTGTACAGACAAGGTCAGAATAGATGATCAGAGCAGTTCTTTTTGGCCACAGCATGTATAAATTATAAATTAAACTCAAACTAATTTAGAAAATGATGTTTCAACCCAAACTAGAAACTAATTTACTGTCTCCTGCATTAGGTTCTCCTCTTTTATAATGTCTCCAGCATAACTACCATTGATTTTTTATTAATTAATGGCACATGTTCCTAATGTGTCTGTTTTGCGGCCATCTAGTACTTAGGTTCCTTTTGTGTGGCTGATGTATACACACATGTAATGAATTATATATGAAAAAGGACTGTAAAAGGACTTACACTCAAAAGCATGAGAGACAACAGGTGGGCACAACAGCCCCATTTAAGGGAGCTGAGGGATGGTACAATACTAGGTAGAACTGAAGAGTTTCTATTGAATACAATAAGGTGCCATATGGTCAAACATGCCTGAATGTGCTGGGGGAGCTTTTCAGCAAGACCGGCTGCTCTAGCAAAAGGCTCACAATTAGCATGAAAAATGCTAAAATTTTATTGAATTGTCAAAAAATCAGACTCAACAGTGGAAGATACCATAACCCTGCAAATACACAGGGCATCTGCACAGAATCCAGGCCTACATAAATATTTTCAGTGTCCTTATTTTAGAGGATGTTGGCAACCTTAGAGAAGCTGAAGTCATTAAAGTTATTCCTTGAAAAGCCTTGAAATATATACTTCTGTTCTGTGACATCTTCTTCCAAAAATATGTGAGCAGTAATGGATGTTTTATCATCAGCTCAAATAAAAGACAGGATACCTCTCCTAGCATTTAAAATATGTTTGGACTGGAGGTGCAGTAAGAATGATTGTACTAACTGAGCTTTTAAATTGAGAAGAGTTGCACTGGTCTCTTCCCAGTCACTTGGAAGGGCAGAGCGAGCCTCCTAAACTGTGTGAAAGATACCCTGCTTTCAAATTCTCGGTGGCATTCTGTGCTTTACTCGGTACTTTTCACTTCTTCAGATACTGTTCTAGAAGAGTTTGGTTAATTATCTTTAAAGTATAAAGACAGCAAAAGAAAAAGTAAGCCAGATAAGCATCCCGCAAAACAACTTGTAGTACTTGGAATATAGTGGGTTTCATATATATACATACATATAAAATTTCTTATAATGTGTATTATATAGTATTTGTTTACTTATTTTTTATTTCTGTAGCTAGCTGAATTGGTTGTAACCTACAACTTTGTAACAACCTGAATTGTAGATAACCTAAAATGGTTCCCATATTTCTGGGAAAGAATCTTTGATGGACTGGAGAAACTAATTCTTTACTTGTACTACATGCAGTGGTATGCATATGGATACTTTTGTCTATAGCTGTATGTGGGACAAGTGTATAAAAGGTGATAGAGAGCTTCAAAACTTTATGTGTCATCTGTATCTCAGCTGGCATTTAATGTGCACTGTATATGGGACTCTTAGTTTTTGCTCTCCATACAGCTTGTTAAGAAGCAGAGGCAGCGGTTTGCTAATATGCTCATATGTACAAGTACTGTGCAGGAGTACACAGTGCAAACCAAAATGTGGATCATTTAAAAAGAGGATTTTGTCCAGTGATTTCAGTGGGCAACAGATCAGGCCCATACCATTCGTCATCATTTCTGTTTTAAAGTCCCAGCAGTTGCTTCTGAAGAGGTGTGCAAACAGCAGTAGCAGAAAATCTTTATTTCTCAGCAACTAGTTAAAGTCATTCACTGAAGTATTGTGTCTGTTTGAGAGAGAACAAAAGTGCTCTTGCTGCAGTAAGGCAAGACAGGCACCACTGGGGATTTTCCCTGCAGTGGAACCTCAAGTCTGGGACAACGCTGCAGTTTTTTTAAACTCTGTGTAAGTCAGTTTGTATTAACATCATGGCTCATGGTCCTTGGCACAGGAAGAAGGATTAATAAAAAAAGATTCTTAATACATTTCTTGTGGCCTGTATCTGCCTGACTCTCTGGGTGTCTAATTATCAGTCATACCATGGCCTTCCTAGAATGCTGCATGTATTTATCATTTGAGATGTTTTTTCAGTCTGCTCTTTTTCGTGTAGAAATGTAATGAATTTATAGTGCAAGGTGGGATGTTTCTAATACCTATGTGATTTGGAATTCAGGTGCATTAGGAGAAATTGGTGATACTATTCTTTGCTCAGTCAATTATTGATCTGGAGTAATTTTAGTTTTCCTAAAAATTGAACACTTGCAATCCCGATACAAATCTTATGTAGTTTTAATACATCATTACTTATGCAAGCAGAACTATTGATTACAAAACGTAAGTGATGGCAGATAGCTTTTGTTTCTTACTGTGTTTGGCCTCACTATCTCAAATCTCAGACAGCAACTCTTTTTCTTCTTCTATACAAGGCACATTTCATATTGTATTACTGAAATGTACAGCTGTGTTTAGTAGCTCCATTCTCACACATTTAAGAATAGCCGTGCCTGCTTTTTTTGAGATTGTGCCAGTATTCCAAATGGCCTCTCTTTTGTGTTGGAGAAGTTAAAGCTTAATTTTGGCATTTATCAGTTCTGAAGTTATGTTTGGTTTCAACAGCTTTCTTTTTTTCTAAGATTCATCATTTGAAATAACCCTCAGTAATTACAAGAATTTGTCAGGATGTTGCTGAGCACCTCCTGCATGTGTTTTTTGGAGAGAGGCGTGGGGCAGGACGCAGGGAAGCGTGAGCGTGTGCGCCAGCCCTGCCCGGGGAGCGCTCCCCGGCTGCTGCCCGCGCCCGGCGCTGTCAGCACCGATCCACCTCGGCGCCTCCCCGCTCTTCAATCAGGCTTTGTGGCCCCTCGTCGCTTGTTGTTCAAGCTGTGTGTCACAGCCAGTCACAACAGTTACTTCAAGCAAATTTTCACACTCTTTGGCTCAAACTGCTGGCAGCATTCCTAAAGACTCTGAGGAAATAATTCCACAAAGTGGCATAAATTAATGTGACTAATTAACATGATGTTAATTATTTGTAAATTGTATGTTTGGATACACATTACTTGAGAGGCATATGTTACATTCAATGTTTACTGAAACAAGTGACTGCTAATCGCATCTCCTGAGTGTTCCTTTCACAACAGTCAGCAAATAGAGGCTTCTCTAAAAATAAAAATTGTGTCCTAAGGGAATGCATGAACTATAGCATGCAGTGAAATGAGGAACTGAAGTAGAGAGTTACCTTCGTGGCAGCCTGAGAAACGTGTTGAAATGAGTTACATAGGTAGTAACTACTTACACACGTAAGTCAGGATGTATATAATATATTAGCAGAATGTTTTTAAATGATCCTTTCCCACGCCAGTGGAAAAAAATAAACGGAGGTCATGTAATTACGAGTTGTACACAAGGACAAGGGCGCAATTTAGAGTTGAAAAAGCAACAGTAACACAGTTGTTTTGTAACTTTTGCGTTTCTGATGGGATGCTGAGAGGGTCCTCCTGCAGCATTATCAGCAATTGCAGGCACTTGAGTGGTAAGTGCAAGGGGGCAGAAGTGTGATACGCCCGGTAACCTGTGACTTTCTCAGCACGAGAGCCTCGTGTGGTGGGTTACAGTCTGGCTGCAGACACCTACTGCCGCAGCAGCCGGCAGCAGACTCAGGTACACGTCGTACTGAGCCCACACGGGTTCTCCCGTGCTCTAGAGGGCATCGACAGATCACGCTGGTGCTCATCAAGGGACGCTGCTTTTGTGACCGGGGCGTTTGGCTCTGAATGCCACTACTAAGGGGGCATAACAGAGAAAAGCAGTAAGTCCAGTAGTGTGGTACCACAGGCCACCATGTCATTTAATCCCTTTATTAAATTGGTCAAGCTCCGTTATTTAGGATTGTTTTCTCAGTACTGCTGGCTGAAACTTATTTTAGAATACAAGGTGGTAATGCTTAAAAACTCTTTTGTAATTTCTAGTTTACATTTCTCCGTAATTGCTTACAGCTATTCTTTTTGATCATATCAACGTTCTCTTTTAGATTAAATAGTTCTTTTACCTCTCCCACATTTCCTCTCCCAGCTTCATTTGCATCACTTCTTTCAAAGTTCAGGTCCATAGAAGCTTAATTACTTTAAATGCTGTTTTCTTTCCTGCCATAGCAGCTCCCTAAACTCACTTGCCACCTGACTGCACATGCACTAGAGTTGGTGCATAAGAAGGAAAGAACCATGTTTGTAATATAAAGGCACAGAGAGAAATATAGATAGAGAAAAAAAAAAGGACAGGCATAGCGTATCTGTGAATTACATCAGTAATCAGAATTTTGAGAAGTGATTTTTCAATCACAGTAAAACCATATTGTAGATATTAGGGAAACTTTTGTATTTTACCCTTTGTCTTCATCCTTCCGTACTTCCCATTCTTGCTTCACCCGTCAAGATATACGACCTTCCCAGTAAAGAAAAAGATTTTTTTTTTTTTTTTAACCACAAGCAAACAACATGTTTTTCTAACATGCTTTCTTCTTTTGGAGAGACAGAAACTCCTTTTGTTGAAAGTTAAAAGATAAAATTTCATCTGAGGCAAACATCTAGCCTGGAAAATTTCAGCGAGAAAATTACAGCTTGGCAAAGACGTAAGCAACTGAAACCAGTGTATTATAATAAAAAATATTAGGCAAAGTTAACCAGAGCTCTTGTCTATAATAAAAATGTACGCAAGCATACATATGTATATACCGTGCTATTTTCTTATATATGTAATGAATAATGCAGTTCATTATTTTTGGAACTGTATCATTTGCAGTACTCTTTCAAGCCAGCTCCTGAATTCAATGGGACTTATTGTATATGTAAAGTTTAATACATGCATAACTCTTTTGCAGAGCCATATCCTACAATATTAATGTGGTATTCACATTATGAATTTACCTGCCTGAAAATCCAGAATATTTTAAAATATGGCTGCACACATACTGACAATAAAATTACAAACCCTAGCACTCTACATTTTCATGCTTTTTTTGTGTGTAAAACCGTTGTATATATTGAAAAAAACCCCACAACATGTAACTCCTGGTTTTGTTGGTTTGGTTTTTTTTTAATTTATTGTAGTTTATACTCTTTTTTTCCTTGTTTTTTTCTTTCCATGGAAGAGGAAGGGAAGATACATGCAAACACAGATTTTACACCTTGCTTGTTTAGGGAGTATTTGGGTGCATGAGTCCTCTACTGGCAAGGGTGGGGTAGAAGCCCCATTTGCTGCTGTCCTGAGGTGCTGATGTAGAGGAGGCTGCTCTGGAACATGTGTTGACTTAGCTCTAGTTGCATAAAGAGCCTGCCATGAGCAGACACTCTGAGAGTCTGTTTTGTGCCCAAGAGTCTGATCTGTTTGAACTCTCTCGGCTGTTAATTTAAAGGAAAAACTCATCTCTGGGCATAGATGGGCAACAGGGACTGGGATTTGGTGCTGAAATTAAACAGATTACAACAGCAAACTTATTTTCAGAAAGTTACAAGTTTCAGCCACTTTTCAAAAGAAACTTAGAAGAGCTTTATTATGTTCATAGAGACTCTGAATTCTCTGTACAATGCATTTTCAGATAAATGGAAAAGGGTGAATAGTGGGAAAAATTTTTGTTCCATAGAAACAAAAATACAATTTTTGAGGTTTTCAGGCATACTGAAATCATTCTATGTTTTCTGAAAAGAGAAATGAGGAATTACATAAAAATAAGGACTAACAGCAGGTCTTTAAGCTGTGAAATCTTTTTGAAATGGAAATATTTATATATCCCTTCCTCAACTGAAGTAGTTAGCATTTAGGTGTTTCTTACATATTTTGACAACAAAAAAACAACTAGAACAACTCAAATTATTTTAAAATAAAAATAATTTTTTATTTTTTTAATTAAAAAGTACTTATGATCTCTCAGTCAGCCAGGCAATTGCTAGCTGACTCTGATAGCAATTGAATCAATTACACTGACTAGGCTACCCTTAGAAAGGTGAGAAAGTGTCCTGGCATGTCCTGTCTCATGTGGCTGTGTTCAGTCATGTGAAACAGAGACACTACCTACAATAAAATAATACAAAACAACCTTTGGATA
Organism: Rhagologus leucostigma; assembly: GCA_013397725.1. NCBI lineage: Eukaryota > Metazoa > Chordata > Aves > Passeriformes > Rhagologus > Rhagologus leucostigma. The sequence goes on along the minus strand of VZTD01003639.1, from coordinate 1,328,416 downwards.
GTACAGGAGGTAAATAACAGAAATTGCAGAGCAGAAATTGCAACCTGCAGGAAGAATTAATCACCGGAGCTGGTGTTGGGAGATACCCTGGGAATAAGTCCCAAGAAATACCATTCCACTAAGCACACGTGCTAAGGACTGTTTCTTTGGGGATCCACTTCCCCTATGGCATAGTCCTTCAGGGCAGAAGCCTTGCCCAGGCAGCTTTAGGAAAGCTGGGCAGTGGAAAGGAAAGCTGTGGCTTGTTTGGTGGCCCCTCCATTCCACAGCGCTTGAGTTTTCACTGGATCTTTCAGGCACAATCCAGCTGGGATTAGTCGGAGGACAGGCTGAGACCTTGTGGAATCAGCCATGTAACATGATGTAATTTTAAGGACCAGACACAGACTCAGAGATTTGATAGGGAAAACTGTCTTCCATTCAAATACTTAACAATTTGTAGTTTTCTTGTTCCCAGTGACTACATTCCCTGTGCTGATCAGCCCGTGTAGGAACTGTTGTGAAATCCCAGTTGTGAAGGCCTGTGATGCACAGCTGACAGCCAGTGCTTGCTAATCCCATGGATTTCACTGGGAGTTCAGCCAGAGCCCAAACACCATGACAACACAGGAAACCCAGTGTTCTTTCAGAACTCCAATCCCCAAGTTGTATTTTGTAATGGTAAAAGGAGAAATTTTGGGAGACTGGTGGCTTTTTTTCAACTTAAGGTCAATTTTTTGGTGAGATGGGAATGGAAGAATCTCCAGCAGATTATGGGGAATGAAAGGGTCAGATTAGGCTCCTAAAATTAGAAGTACCTCTCTGGCTGTCTCTTAGGGAGCTTAAAATTGAAGTCAGCACTTAGGTTACACCCTCATTTCCTACTGGGAAAAATTGTGCCAATATATTAGATGTTTTTAGTTTGAGCATATATCCATTCACAAAAATAGCCAACTAAGGTTAAGTTAAACTGCAGGCATATAACTTTTCATCTAAGGCATATAACTTTTCATCTATGCATCACCTTTCTTTTAGGGGTGCTTCTATTTGTAGGTTATATCCATAGGAACATGCATATCCCATCATACAAAACTGAAAAACCTTCTCTTACTATATCCTTAAAGGACACATTCTTGTTCCTCCCTTTTCTGGCTGATGGGTGACACATGGGACAGATACACCCACCAGCCTCTTCAGTTTCGTGTAACAAGACACAGTTCCAGCCCTTGTTGAGACACCTATTGGCACTGTGCATCTCAAAGATGATAAGTTTCAGAATGAAAACCCAGCCCTGCGTCTCTATGTTAAAATTAGACACGTACAAAAAGTCACATGAATGTGATGTTCTTGTTAACTGTATCCTTAAAAATTGCAATGACGTTCAGTGGTGTGTTTTAAGAATTTTGTTAATATTGTCACAATTTGCCTATCCATTACTTAGATATCTCAAATGGATGAATGTCATTTTAAAGTGCAGCAGCGATGTACTTGCCTGATTTATCGTCCATTCTTCTCTCTAGCTTGCTGGCCTCCAGTAGGATTTCTATTTTCTGTTGTTGAATCCCAGCGTAATGGATACCGCAGCTGCAATGGACAGCTGTAATTTTTACTGACTTCTGTCTTGGTGTGTGACTCAGCTATGCAGTTCTCTAGTCAGCTAGTGTGTTTTGAAAATGGATTTGAATAATATGTGTATATATTGATTAATTAACAATAGAAAATGTTTATTCTTTTGAACTTCTCATTGTTGAAAGAGAAAGAAAACATGTCTGTTTTGTATTTAATATTAGCATTCTCTAGGTGCTTAATGAGGGAATGTACAGGACAGCTGTTTTGGATGTACACAGAATGTAAACCCACAGAAGCGCATTTAACTTCTTGAAATTACATTTAATTTTAAAGTCACATGAAAGGTAAAACAGTCACAAAACACTGAAGTAGCCATAAAATCTTATTACTAAGAGAATAGGATCCTTAGTACCTAACACCGTGTTTTGATGCTTGGAGAAGGGTTTCTTACCATCATTTACTAACTCGTTTTTCACCGCTGCGCAAAAGCATTAGAAAGTACCTTCATCATCCCTGAGCTGAAATCAAATTGCTATACCCAGCTTTTCACTAGAATATCCCAACACATTCAGCTTGTCATGTTCTACGCTGGATCTTGTCCTTTGAATGACACCTGAAACCTCATGTGATTGAACAGGAATTGTATGCTGCTATTGTTGGGGTTTGTACCTACTAACAGGTAATACACAATTACATGTAACCTGCTTGAAAAGCTGAATGTTTTTCTCCAAACAACTTTTACTGTGAGAACATCTGTAAACACACGCTAACCGCATGTCGCTTCTCTAGGGAACCAGAAAAGAGGGAAGATGATGTATTTGCACATACTGAAATGGAGCAGTGTGCCCCAAAAACACACTAAACTTAGCTTTTTGCGCAAACCCCCTGACAGTAAGAACTGTCCCTGAGAAATAAGACCAAGATGTCACTCAGCAATTTGGCCTCCCTGGTTTGTACCTGATATGCCAATGAACATCCCATAATCTCATAAAGAAAACCTAGATTACTAAATGGTTTGCAGATGAAAAGCACAGTCCTAACTGCAGTTTAAATATTTAAATAATATCTCCTCCATTGCATTAGCTACTAATCTGTTTGCTGTCAACATTCAGCCAGTCCAACCTAGGATTTTGTAAGAAATATCAGTTAATCGCGAATCTATCTCTAGGCTATATGAGTCTCTCAAATGTGCAATTCCAGGAAAATTGCCACAGGACTAATGTGTATCCAGCACTGAAGCATGTAGCACTCTCCGTGAGACCCACTGTGATAGAAAAGTGGAAATAAACCCCTCAGTCTTTCCAGGAGGAAGTAAATTAGTGTAGTAGTTGGCCAGTTTTAATACCATCTGATATCTTGTAAATGCATGAAAGTATTGAGAATTAGTACTCTGTCAGGTGGTTTTCTAGCTCTTCTCCAGGTGAGAGAGTTTTGCTGTTAGCAGAGGTATTTTAAGAGAGGAAGCAGTGTCATTATATCCGTATTTTTATCTGATTATTATAGCTATTTAACAACATTCTTTACACCCTTGGTCAGGAAGAATGCTGAATACAGTCTGTTAATTAAAACTGGAAGAGTTTGGGTTTCCTTGGAAAATTTTTGGTCAACTGCCAAGTGAGTGGTCAGCAGAGACACTGGATACTTATGATGATATTCAGCTTCTAACTATCAGAGTCAAATTCTGTATTGGGTTGATAAAATTAAAAATGTAAGGCTGTAAGAGGCAATGTAATAATAAAATTAATAATCTTTGATATATGGAAAATTATGATAGCCAAGAACATTTTGAATATTTATGATTGAAACTCTTTTGGCTTTGGAAATCAAGATTTGCTGCTATGGATCGGCATGTGGTTTACTGTTCCATTTGAAGCAGTTTGACTTTTAGCTGGTTTAATACAAAGACTATCACTGTATGAAAAAACCCCAAACTTGTTCTTTTCCCCTAGTTATGATTTACATGACTAATGCAGCTAATATAATAACACAGGTAAGGTTCTTCACAAATATACCAGCAATGGTATTATCTGTTTATTTATTTTTTGGTATTTACCTTCGCATCTGTGTGCTGTTGATTTTTCCTGTTAATAGTTTATTAATTTTGTACTCTCTTGTAGAATAACTTTCCATTACAAGAAATGCCTTGCATGCAAGATACTGTGCTATGTACTCCACTCATTAAAGAATCAATAGCTGTTTTCTGTATTGTAAGTAGCTTGTTCAAAGTAACAGCTTGCAAAAGTAATAGTAAGACATCTCCAGTCTGTTTTTTCTGTTTCCCTGGATATAAAAAGGAGCAGCTGGTTAGAATCTGTTCTACCATATTAAATAACATCCCAATAGGAACCACTTCTCTCTCAGAGAAGAATCTAACACTGATTTACCAAAATGTGCAGTGTTAATTATACTTCAGCTTTTACTTTAATTCATCCTGTAGGTCATGTCCACGTATGTGTTGCTACTCTTCTGCATATGATTTTTAATTAAGGTATTTTTTTATTATTTAAATTAAAGCCTCATAAATGGCAAGGAACATTAGATTTTTCAAAGTGGAGATGTAAAGCTCAGATCCTGAATTCTGATTTGAAAGTCCTTTAGGAGGGATGAAACTCCTATAAAAATATTTTTGGTGGCGGTACAATATGTATGTTCACATATTGTGTATATAGGCAAATGCAGCGTATAAGAATTTTCAGCAGAGCTTTGTGTATGATGAATCTGCAAATTAGATTTGCAGCTATTTATTTTGTTTAAAGTCTACAGACATTGTCACATAACTTGGAAAAAAGCTGTAAGTTAGAAGGGGTATGTTGAGTTTTACACATTTGAGTTTAAAATATCTGAAGAGCATTCTGTTTAGGTGACATCTTTGACTATTAAGTACAAGGTACTCATCATCAGAGTGCCAAATATAAACTGTTAAGACAGCTATTTGGCATGTTGGTCTGTTATATGTAATTTTTCTAAAAATTATGTGATAATACTTGTTAGATTTTTAAAGCTTTCTCTTTATTTTGTAATCAAGATTTGTTGGTGATTATATTTGGAATGTTTTTGTGTGGGTGTACACAGACATGCACCTTTAGACATATGTGTAAAATAATGAGGTAACGGTGTATACAGTAGTGAGCTATTTAAGCTTAAACATTGGTTACAGATTCACTATGCCGTTTGACATCATTATATATGTATGAATAAACCATGAATTATTCTTCTTCCACAGCAAACTAAGCCTATATTATTAAAATAATTAAAACAATTTAAAAAATAGAAGTTATTTAACCAGAAGCTCACTTTGAGGAGGTAAATTCTATTTACTTCATATCCACTCCACTGTGCAGAAGTGTGAAGGAATTTCATGCAGACCTTTTCCTGCACTATACCTGCAAGCAAGCAGTTGCTATTGTGGCTTTCAGCTAATCTAAACACAGGATTTTGACCCGTAGATTATGTTGCATCTCTGCATGCTTGACATACCACGGCAGCCTCTAGAAGTTACTCAGGAGACCAGGTACCACCAAGGGCACCCCTTGCTTGTTGCTAGGGGTATAGGATCTGGTGTGGCGGATGTGAGCCATGTAGTTGAGGCCAACTGAGGTGCTTCCTCAGGACCCAGGTCAGCAATACCTCGTGCCATGCTGCCTTGCTCTGGCATGGCGATATGCAATGCTGTGAACAGAAACCCTGCATTCCCTGAGGAAAGGCCAGGGGAAAGACTCTCTCATTCATGAAGTCACAAAAATGAAGGCAACATGTTACAGAACAGATTCCTCTTTTGTTTGGAGCCTTTCTTAAGCTAATAGAACAGGACTGTACTCCCCCTGTTTGCTTGGGTTTTCTTTTGGAAAGGAATGTTATAAAGGAGTGAGCAAACGTACTACTGTCCATGAGAGAGATCAGTAAAATGCATGTGCCCACAGGATGAGTTACAGGGACAACTTTGTTATTAGAAATAGTGCAAGTTCCAGTGATTTATGTACAGCAGATGAGGAATTATTCTGGCACCTGCAGTTCCTTTAGTAATAGAAGTAACTCATGCAGTAATGAAATCTGTTATTTTTATCTATTTTGTTGCTGCTTCCATAATGTGAAATATTGGGGCCCATCACTGCTGACCTGCCTGCTCAGACTGCTGTAGTTCCATGCAAAAGCACTGCTCAAAAGCATGTGGAGAAGATCAGTCCCAGAGTCATGTAAGCTGCTGCTCTAGAAAATGATGCATAGTCTATCTAGCTTATCACATAGAAAAACATGAGTTACTCTTACATTCAACTGTATCTGTGGTGAATACATATGTAACATTTTAACAGAAAGTAAGAGAAGGTATTGTGGTAATCTAGGAAATAGCTGATTTTCCTCAATTTTTTCAGCTGTTCCTTACCAATGTACTTGGTACTATACCTTAGAACTTTAATTTTTGATATTGAAGATGTAGGGGAAAATGGATTCTGCGTGATAGTCCTCACTAATAACTTCATTCAGAAAACGACAGTTTTCATCTTTTAATTACCATAATCTGATTCAGTCTTCAGACCACTTACTTTTTTTTTGGCCTGCTCTTGCTGTCTGCAATCACTTTTTTTATTTTTTCTTCTGGGAAAGCTCTAACTTCGCCTTCATGTATGCTACAGTGTGTACCAGAAGGTCTTACTAATTTCAATAACCAAACAATCTCTGAGGTGGCAGCAGCATTTCTTAGTGTTCTGTAACAATTTTGAGAAGAAGGATTAAATTTAGTGCAGTGAAGACAGGAACCCGTTCACTGTCATGGATAGATCATATTTAAATTGTAGAAACATTTTACATTAGAGGTTTATATTAATAAATTCCAAGGTAGGAAGGAAATAAATTCAAAATCTGTTCTTCAACCGTGGAAGTGAGAGAAGGAAGCTCTTGCAGAAACTAACTTTATTCATATGATAGACACTGCACCAGAGGAAAAGGGTCATCACTCCTGAGCTTTAAACAGGCTTTTAAACATCCCACACCCAGATCTTTAAGTCACTTGGAGCTAAGGCTGCAGAACTGACCTTAATGTAATATTCTGGAGGGAACTGGTGATTTGACATATTCTTGGCAGTATTTCCAAACCTATGGCTGAAGTACCCTATAGGCTTTCATTTGGGAAATGTTTGGTGGCCCCTCATCCCATTGTCTGACTACAGAGGTGATTGTCCTGTGATCCAGGTAAATCAGGAGTCAACCATATGGCAGCCACACAGCTGTCATATACACCTCCTGAGTTATGCTGGGTCATGTCAACAGCCTCCATCACATCAGGAAGGGCAGGACCACCCCCAGCATGTCCCAGACGGGATGTTGTGGAGTTCCAGAAAGCAGGAGAAGGCAGTGAGACAATCCCAGAAGGCACAGCTGGCCTCTGGTCTGGGCCTGGGCAGTCTTTCATTCAGAACATCCTTTCAAATGAGATAGCATACTGCCATATTCACTATTCGCGTCTCCTTTCAATGTGATGTTTAAAGCTCAGGCAAGCTGCAGTGTTACAGCCTGGTCAGACCTTCCTTTCAGCTGTGGATAGGCGTGTTAATTTAGTTACATGCTCTCAGAAACATCCTTGTTATCAGTGCTTAGTGGTTGCCTTCTGGGTAAGTACATTTCCCCCGTAAAGATCTAAAAAGCTCCAGGAAAAAATGGGTCCAGTGGTGCAGAACATTTTCCAAAAACTCTTTCCACAGCCACATAATAACTACTGAATTTAGGCTAACAGCCATGTTCGCTTTCTAGCAATAGCGAACTCAAAACCCCTGCTAGAGCATGATGCTAATCAGTCACTTATCAAGTCTCTAACCATCCTGGAAAATGTGCTATCTGTTTGAAGAGCAAAAATTCATGTATTTGTCATTTTTAATTTTTCTGCCTACCACTCATTTTCTTGCTATGCTCCATAGTCAATGAGAAAGAAGCTGGATAGATTGTTCCAGATCTGTGCTTTTCAACTCTTTTATTGTACTGTGAATACGCCTAAATGCTTAGTTTGTTAATAGACATAGGAGAATAGTTATGTTTTAAACAAAGGTTCATGTAAGAATGTTTATTTCTTGCTGCACATTGTATTGTAAGGCTCTATACTAAATCTACATTATAAATTATACTTTTTCTTACAACTGTTTTAGGTCACTGCTGGTTAATAGCTGATTTTTAAGTGCTTTAGTTAATTTCTTGCATATAAGTTGTCTTTATTTCATAGGTTGCTGTGAAATAAAGTTTCTTTAATGACAATTTTCCTAAGAGGTGATTTACTACAGTCTCATTTTGTCTGACCTTTAAATTATTTTTATGCAACACCGGTATTAGAACATTCAAACAAATGCAACATAGATTTATCAAAGTTATTATCCCGGTCTACACCAAGGAACTACACATTCAGAAAATGTGGTAGGCCTGATATTAGTCAAAGTTCAACATTTGATACAGGATCACACATGGGAAATTATTAGTCCAACTGAACAAGGTGGATGTTAGTAGTGGCACTGCAGAATGGAATAGAGCCGAGTGAAAAAGCCATGACAACAGGTTATGTTAAATGGAGAACTGTCACACTAGAAGGAACATACCAAGGATCAATCTAGAGTACTTGACTTACTTGACATTTTAATTAATGGTTTTGGAACAAAATGTAGAACTGGAGGAATGGAATTTGGTGGTGGCAAAAGCATCATTAATATAAAGGACAATCAGAATATTATGCAGGAAAAATGTTCTAAACTTGAGGACCAAAGTAATAGAAATAAGATGAAATTTAAGAGTACTGGTAGCACTTAGGGGCTGCTGGAAAGAATTTCTGCTATAGACTTATCAATTGAAAACGGCAGAGGCAAAAAACCTGTGTGTAACAATCAGTCATAGAATAACTATGAGTCACCGATGTGATACAGCTGTGAAGAAAGCAATGTGATCCTAGAAAGTATCAAATTAGTTATTTCCTGTGGAGATGGGGAAATGTTAATGTTGTAGCAGCACTGGAAAGCTTGCTTTTTGAAAAACTGTGCACCCGCTGTTAAGGAAGATTAAATCCAAGTGATGCAAGTGTTAGGAAGGGTTATAGGGACAATTAGAATGATACAGAAGCAAACAAAATGTACTGCAAACAAAATAAAAGGTTGTGGCTTGTTTAGTTCAGTAATATATGGGTGAGAGGAGACTAGATTGCTGTCCACATGCTCTTCAGGGGAGAAAACAGCAGGGTCAGAGAAAAGTGGCACTTGAGACTGAAAACAAGTGGACATGAGTGAATTTAGGCTGGAAATTAAAAGAACATTTTTAGTGATCAGATCAGTGGGGTCTGAATCAGTAGCAGCAGTGAAGAGAGAAATGGACCGGTTTTAAGACAGAGCTCAGTAAACTCATGGAAAAGATTTATATGGTGTGATTTTCACATTATGTGATTTGCTGAGTCAGTTGGGAACTAAATCTGCAGATTTTTGAAGTCTTATGTTCTTCATTGCTTAATCACATTTGCATGCATCATATGTGATACATACAGCTTGCTCAGACTGTGCCAGCTTATGTAACCTCAAATTGATATATTCAACAGCAAGACAAACTTTCCATGAGACGTATGGAAAGAGGATCCTTATTCATAACTACATTGCTCAAAAGTACTCAGATGTTCTCATTCATACCTGCATCAGTGCTCAAAAGTACTCAGACTCAGAAAGTTTATATATTTGTAGGAGGTGCTATAGACAGTGCAAAAGCTACATTACATTCTAAAAAAAAGTATGGAATTATTTTCATTTATGTGAAACTTACATTTCATCATTTTGTCAAAGGAAACAGAAAATGGGTGCAAACAAAACTTCTGGTCTTCTAAGAGGACATAAAACACCGTTAATACCAGTAAAATTTACTGATATTATTTACTTCTTTTCTGACACAAGTGCAAACTTTTAAAAAACAAAAAAACATAGTGTCTGTTCTCTCCATTGCATTCAAACTTCTACAACTACTTCACTGGAAAAGTGTGGTAGTAATTTTTACTGAAGTAAGAGATTAAATTTGGCACAGAATTTAAAAGGAACCTCTTGGAAGTTAAGATCCATGCAATGTGAATTTCACCAGTAGAAATTCAAATGCACATCATTTCTATCAGGATAATAAATGTGAAGGCTCTGGTTAGCTAAAAACGTTGATCCTCAGATGCTCGTCAGTAACAATTAAATATACAAGAAAGTTTTCATATTAAAAATGCTTGTAATGGGCTATTCCAACCTTAGGAAATAAAAATAATTTTAAAAATATATGCAAGAAAAGAAAGAGGCTCTGGTGAACGAAGGTTACCTAACCTCAACCGTGAAATGTTTCTTCCTTTTACTCCTTTACAGTAATAGATTGAGGGTGGGGGAGGGAAAGCAGTATGTCTTAATAGAGCACTTTAGATGACGAGAGTTGCTGTTAAAAGAAAGAAGAAAATTCTTAGGGAGGTGAGCATCTTGGGTTTGCCTGGCTCACACTACTGGAGAGCATTTGACTTGTTTGAAAAATATTGTAGTATTTCAATTACAGAACCCTCTGGGCTCTATTCAGAGCACCGTATCCACTGCTTTACCATTGCGGACTCTGCAGAAGGTTGTGCATAGGGTTCTGCAGAAAATCAGTTCTTCCAGGATAAACATCCTTTTTGTAGAAAGCTGAAACAGAAAAAGAATGCAGTACACATGTTGCTAAGCAGCAGAAAGGACATATGTCGAGAACCATCTATATCTTTTGTATTACTACACTTCCTTTCCTCACACCTTCATCACACAAGCTGTTACGATTCTTAAGGACCCATAATATGGGGAGAAATTACACAGAAGCTAGTTTTCCCTCATTTCTTCTCTATTTCCATTTTTTAAAGATCCAGAGTTAAGGAGAGGTCCTTGGTGGGTCTAATCTGGTTGAGACATTACTAATTTCAGGTCAGTGCAGGGCTTTAGGCATTTTTGGTGTAGATTATTAATTCATTAGTTGATGGGCATCCTGTTGAAGCCTTTTGGGCCTGGGTTACTTCCAGAAATTAAATGAAAATCTTGCCAAAGGGGAGAATATTAACCTTAGAAATAAAACTGGCCTCTCTAGACCATGAGGAGGTCAGCAGTATTCTGCTGGGATAGTTAAGACCTACAAAATGGTGACTGCCAGAAAAAAAGAGGTAATTAGAAAGCATTAGCAAGTAGGAATTTTGAGATGGTTTGCACTGACCCCTAATTTATGTTGCTTGCCATGTCTTTTATTCACTGGAGTAGGCATAGTTTCTTCCTAGCAAGTTTTCATGGGTAAAGTGTTACGGTCTCCTTCTAGCTCTCCTACAAACATTTGTGTGAGTAGTTTCAGTGACATGTGTTTGTAAAGTGTATTAAAGACCTTTTGATAATTGATTATAATTTTTGCAAGGATGTATTTTATGGTGGTGACATTCCATGCTTTTAAAAACATTTCTTTACTGTGAAACTATTACAGAGTACTTTCAGGACACACTGTCTTCCTGATAACAAATTTCTTCTGAAATGAGAAAGAGCTTTCCTTAATTTAAAATTTCAGTGTTGAGATTATTTTTTATTATTACAGCTATTTAATAATCTCTTCCAAGTACTTTCATATTTTTAAAGGACTAATGAGACCCAAATTTCTTTTTGCTTCTATCAGACCAACTATGATGAGGTAATGGTGTTCTGCAAGTTGGCATTGGAACAACAAATTATACTTCAGCCAGGGCTTATGCCATTTTTGTTATGTGCCCTGTGACTATATGACTAATAAAATGCCTATTTTTATTGTGTGTGGTCCAGCTTCAGAATAATAATCATCCTTGAAGATTAAATTAATGAAAAATCAATTTAGCAATCAAATTTTTCAGCCATAGTGGGTGGCTGAGTTAAGAAGGTGTTATAAGCAGAGTATAATTTGTTCAGCCATATAGGCAGTTGTTGGATTTCTTATTCAGCCATCCATTACTGCAAAATGGTTAGCTGAAATTACAATTAAATAATGGTTGCAAACCACACTGTTAGAGCACAGTTGCATGTGGAAACAGCTGTAGTTATTTTAGAAGTGACCATCCCTGCTGTTTGCTGCTGCTCTTCCTCTCGAGGTGATGGACCCAGAGAGGGGTTTCTGTCACGCACTGCCTTACTCAAGCAGCTTCAGCCACCACCAAGCCCTGGTTTGGGCAGGAGCCTTCACAAGGCCATTGTGGTCTCTCCTCCTGGGCTTGTAGCTCCCAGCGGGGTGATAGGAAGCAGCTAAGGCTGGTCATGTCCTGCACTGCTCCCACTCTGCCTCCTGGAGGGGTTTGCCTGTGAGCATGGGGTTTGCTCACATGAAGAAGTCGTCCTTAAGCCCCTTCAGGATAAGACATTTATAATGGCGTCTTTCATGCCTGTATGTAAAGAGGGATTACCTGATGATTATGTGGTTGCCCGGTACTGCTGTGACTGCTCCTGGAATGTTGCTGCTATAAGTACTTCAGTAACGTTTATTGTCCTGCAATTGCACTTCTGTTGAACTGTGCATAGGTTAGGAACTAGGCTGTAAGAGCAGTATTTTCGGGGAAAGTATTTTAGGCTTTCTGTTTCAATTCCCCACATGTTCAGTATGCATCTTTATGACATGAGTGAAAATAATTAATTGCTTCTTGATGAAATAATTGCCCCCAGTTTACTGTGTGCCACAGGACATTATAAAGGACGTGGGCAAGGCTTTGAAATTTTCTCTCAGGGTTTTCAAGGGAAAATGATGATAAATTAACAATTTGGAGCTCCTCATGAGTTTGTGATTCCATGTCAGGGCTCAACTTTTCAGAGAAAAGTAGTGACTTAATAATCCAAGCCAAGTCATTCCTTTTTATTCATGGTACAAGGGGTTTTAGTACTTGCCGTCTGTCTCATAGAGCATTATGTGCTTGCTTGCAAATCGATGGAAAGGTTGTTCTATGCAAGCTTATCTGTTGCAATATTTCCAGATACCCAGTTTTAAAGCATTTGCTAGTAGGCATATGTATGCCATACATCATGAACAAATGCCAAAAAAAATCCTATAAAACTTATTTTGCGTCTTGAAAGAGAATGTAAGTTCAGATGTGCTTCAATGCTGCACCACGGATGTGTCTTTTTAGCAGTTTTACGTGTAGGCGTTTGCTATTAGGTGTTTGCTATTGTTAAAAGTGACAGCTACATCCCCCTCTTTAGGTGAGCCTTTTAAAAATAAGTGTAATCTACATATGGTTTGCATATTTTAATTTGTAATTTGCATATGTTAATTGACAGTCATTGCAGCAACAAATGGCATTGCATGTAGTCAGCCTAAGTTGTAAGAGTTACTAGAAAGTTTGCTCAAAGGCTCAGGAAAGGCTGAAGTGCCATTGATTGTCCCCAGTGATGCGGGGGATGGGGAGGACTCTGTATTTCACACTTCAAAAGTGTAAATTAATAAACACAGTGGTTGGTTTCCTGGTTTTAAAATATATCTTGCAACTTTGGAAGGGAATCATTCCCTGCTGTCACTGCCTTCCATGGCAGTAACTTCGTGCCAGATCATATAGAAAATTGCTCTTAAAGTGAGCTTACGTTTCTATAACTTTTTTGGGGAATGAGGATCCTAATTTTACCAGTTTAATATATTAAGTAAATGTCTCTTGTACCCATGCAGAGGAGTCAGGAAGCAAAACTGTGCTGCAGAGTGAACCACATGAACACACCACTTTGTAGCACTGAAAACACGAGATTCATTTCTGCAGATCACCTATGTGTTTTTTCAAGAACAAGCCAGATCAGCATATTCAAAAACATATACTGGAGGAGACATCAAAGTTTTTGCTCAAAAAGGTGTTAGATAGGAAAGGACATAGTAGGGAATAAGTACTTTAATGATATTTAGGTTGCTGAATATTGCAACAGTTGACCTGTACCGCAATAATCTTATAACAGGAGCCCCCTGGGATTCCTCTGCTCTGTAGCAGACACACTGGTATCAGTTTATGTATTTTCTAGGCCATATTTCAAATAAGAGCAGTTTCATATTACTACAGTCACAGCGATGCATTCTGAAAAAATAGTGAAAAAGACAAAAAGAAAACCTGTACAGTTTTCCATCACAGTGACAGTATTGTGGTATCAATAATATGGATCATCCATCTTGCAGTAGTGTTTTCCTGTAGTTAGCAGACAAGTGGCCAATGACTCTTCCCTTCAGCGTATCTAATGTCACCAGCAGTACAGTTTTTATTCAATGTTTCAGGAAGACTTCTGCTTAGAATCACGTTTAATAAAGATTAGGTAGTAATTCCTGGTGAATCTAAGAGAATGATTCATAGATGGGCAAGTAGTTGGAAGAGTCCTCCATAATTGTCACCTCACTGTGCCCTTTAAGAAACATCCATTGGCATTCACTCTCTTGGGACTAGTCTGCAAATGTGGTATTTGCCTAGGACATGTCACCCCAGTGTACCACAGTCAGTACTGTCAGCACGGTATATGGAAAGGAGATGATTATTCCACATCAGTTGTCTAGTTATATAAAGGATTTTTTATCTAAAATAGATGACTATTGAATATATCAAAATATTCTTAATTTCTGGAATCTCTGGGGAGACAAAAATAGACACCCACAACATAGATATTGTAAATTTTTTCTATGACACTGGAGTGTAAACATAGACACTTCTCTGAAAAAAAAGAAAAAAGTAAGAATTTTTCTTGGTTTCTGATCCCATTTGGGTTAAAATTTACTTATAAAGTAAACACCACTTCTTCTTGACACTGTTAAGAGTGTCATTCCTCAAGTGTAACTTGTAACTGATGCAGTAAACAAAAATGTTGTTTTGTTAGTACTACCATTTGCTCTTAAATCTTCTCAGAGTTGCATGAAAACCTATGTTTTGAAATTCAACCAGTCCCATCACCTTTCTGATGATTCTGAAGGTTTGGGTGCATATATCGCTACTCAGAACATGCAGAGCACAAATAACTTAGCAAACAAGCAGCAAACACAAATTCTTCAATGGAAATGCTTTGGGTGACCTTGTGAGTGACTTCCATGTGAGTACCTCTTTGAAGGACATTGAATGGAGCAGACAGCTTACAACATGGGAGAGTAAAATGTGAATGGGATGACATACAAGTGATGAAACTCAAGGGGAAAAAAGCAGGTGGAAATAGAAGAGGAGGAGCAAAAGTTCAGCTTCCCTAGGCAGCATCCCCACGCAGAGCAAAGGCTTCCTGTGAAGTTGCTCTTTGGGGGTGTAGCCTGCCATCTGCTTGGAAGTGGTGGATTTTTAGGAGACATTAAAGGTGACAAAAGTCATTCAGAGACACTGCTTGTGACTGCGCTGCACACCACCTCATGGGAATAGCTCTGGGAAATCAGACTCATGCTGCTTTGCCGACAAAATGTGTGTGTGGTTAGAAGCTCCTGTTCCGCCCCAGCAGGATGCTGCGTGAGTGTGTAGGCATAGATGATTATCCTGGAGAAATTCAGAATTACTTCGCTAAATGTGTATTGCTCCTGGAGTGGGCACATTATGGACACAAAGCACACGCGGTAAGAGAGGGTTGGTATTTTCTTCTTTTAGAACTATGGGGCCCTATACCCTGTACCAGCATCAGGGCAGTGACAGGTGAGACTCAGCTGTATGGTGTGGCAAAACCAAACCACCCCATGAATCTTGTCTGCAGCTATGTGACGTACCTTGTGGTATATTGTGCAATCAGTGCGGGCACCTGCTGGGTACAAAGTCTGGGGGCGAGAGGTTCTAGTATCACATTGGTTGCTGTGGATTGTTTTCTATGTTATCTTGCATACATTCAAATATTTAGTGACCTATTTCTAAGTTCAAAGCCATAACTCAGTCCATCAAAGTAATTTCAGTCTTTTGCAATGGCAAGGAGAACAGCCATCCCTTTTTAAGGACCACTTACCTCTGAGGTTCTTGCAAAAGCAGGAAACAAGAATTTCAAGCTCAACAACTTGAAAGAATAAACTCCCTCACATAACTTTTAGCACTTCGTAACTCTAACCAGATGTGAGGTATGCAAGAACAGCCTTTTAGTTTATGTTTATAGTTGTGCTGATTCTAGGAACAGGAGGATAGGAATGATGTGGTTAAAGTACTGTATGAAATACAAGAGTGCTGATCCAAAAAGATTTTAAATGTCTTGTTCAGTCCAAGGCTTGTGCAGAGGTCTGGGAACAACTCCTATTTGTCTAGATTGCATTATGCTTCACTGTGGGCCGTTTTTCCTCCACTTCTATTTTTTGTAGCAAAGTGACATTTTAGTTTTGAATTAATCCACAATTTTGCTGAAAAAAAATATACAAGCTTCATTTTATATTAGAAAGCAGTTGCAGAGTAGAACCCATGTTTTCAAGTCGTGTTCAGCATGCTTTTTTGGCATAATCCAGAAGCATGTGGAGCAGAAACAGTGCAGCTACCTGGGCTGCATCAGAGTACAGCACTCCTCCTCTGCCCTCACCTCTTAGGTGACTAACTTCACATAAATGAAAATAATTTTCTTTAATTCTCCTCATCATTATGCAAGCAAAATTCCTGCTGTTAAAGTGGAGATTCATGAGGGGCCGGTATTTGTGAATAATGTCTGAAATAAGATCAGTATTAACAGGGGGAGAAGTATTTTGAAAATATTGATGTATTAGTGTAGTAATGCAGTGAAGGAAGGTTGACTTTAGGCAAAGATGTTTTTCTATGGTTATGGTGAAAAAAACAACTTTGTAGGAGTGTTACGTTCTCTTACTCTTCTGTGTAATGGATGCTCACAACAGAGCAATTTTGGACTGGTGTTTTCTGCATTTTATTCCAGCACCTTTTTTATTTGTCGTATAATAAAAGTATGAATTGGTTCCTACCAAGCTTACTCTTACATGGTGTCAGGTTTTGTAAACAAATAAGTCAGCTCGTTATTCACTGCAGTAGCTGGCACACAAATTTGTTTCCAGATCCTGAGCTGAGTTTGCAATGCTGATGTTGAAAAAATATATGTTCTTAGTTGTGAGATATGTACAAATTATTTGAAAGTGAGGGGGATATTTCAAATACATATGTATACAGCAATATATTTGCATGTTCACACTGCAAAATGGAGTATGTTATTTTTTTATGCAGAGTCCTGTTTGACATAATGAGTTTGAAGTATATCAAATTAAATTAATTTTCCCATTTTAGATGATTTCTTCAAGTTTTTTAATTTTGGTAGATTTTGAAAAAAATATATTCAATTTTTCAAAGAAGTATTTTGAATTGCATGATCATATACACATTAAGATATCAGAACATTGAGTTATATATGTGGGATCATTCTCTTTGATGTCAACAGGGATTCTTATTGGGAGACTTGCACTGTAACCCTATCAAGCACTGCTGATAGATAAAAGTTATTGCTAAATCTTTAGAAAAGAGCTTCGCACCTTGAATTTTTTTCTTGAAGTTCTGTAGAAAAATATGTTCCAAGGGAAAATTTTTATATGCTTTCAGCCTAAGATAATAAAGTCTGTATATATTTTTCTGTAATTAAATTAAGAGGTTTTAGGGTGGCATCTGGAGCATGGGGTTTCCTGCACTGTGACCGTACTTGGATGTCAATAGCTGTTGGTAGCTATGTCTAACTGTATGCAACAATCACTTCTGTAGCTTTCTACCTGTTTATTTTTGGAAGTAGGTGTGATGGACTAGGGCAAGGATTGTGCCGCATTTTTCTTTTTTTTTTTTCCATTTTTTTTCTTAGGTTTCTATTTTGTCTGTTGTTAAGCAATGGTGTTGGTCTGGATGGGAATTTGGGTTGATCCTCTGTGGTGGTGGTGATGTTTTATGGTCAGGGAGTCCCTGAAATTGTCCAAACAGTGGCAGTTCAAGACTGTCATGGGAACTGTATTTTACATATGGTAGTTCCAGAAATGACAGTGAGTCATTGTAGAAAAACTGTTCCAAGAAGATAATATAATGACGGTCTGGGAAACATGAAAAAATGTATCATACAGCTAAAAGGACAGAAAACATGGGAAATGGTTGTTTTAACTTCAGCACAGATTTGCTGTAGCACTTATTACTGACGTTACCTTTTTAGAGTTAAGAGCATTCTGCGTTACTTGCATAAAATTTTATTAAAATCTACGTATAATGTGTGTTCTGACTGAAGCTTATAAACCTGCTACATTGCTTGCCCTTTTCTGAAAGTGCTTCTTTATTATTTTTTGTTATTTTGTCAGACATCTGATTTGTATAACTGAACACAGGGCACTTGCCTTCATTTTAAGGGTAATAAACAAGGCACACTTTTAAAACCAACAAAACATTTTTAAATGGTAGACTATTTTTCTGATTATTTTGTCCAGTGTGTTCAATACCGTTTTTACTTTCTCTGCGGTTAGCTTCCATGAGCTTGAAAGAGAAAGAGAGTGGGAAAGCAAGCTTTGCTGCAGAAAAAAAAGAAATCAAAGCCAACCACCAACAGCTTTTTGAAAAAGAGTGTTCTGGTTGTTATAAAACATGTATATAACCGACAACTGATATTATCCACTGGTGAGATATTGTTCATACATCTACAGCATAGCATTACCAGAAAAATCATGCTGGTTATCAATCCACATGTGCTCAATGCAGTTTGAGAATTTTTAGAATGCCATGTATATCTTTTATGGTGTCATTGTAACCCCTCACCTCCCACCAGTTCTCCAGACACACTCCCCACTATGTTATCTCTCCTTTGATGCACGTATCAACCCATTTCACCTCTGATATCTTTCCCCTGAATGTGGACCATGCTGTGATGCTTGACTGACAGTGGTTGAGCGCAAAGTCCTGTGTTCAGGGAAGGGACTATCTTCCTCTTTCACGTGGCCAGCCTATGGGTTTCAGTCTTGCCAGGAACAGAATTCTCAGTGTTGAGGAGGTCAGCTGTGCCTGTGTGGCAAATGCCTTTATGAGCCCGTTTTACACACACACACACGAGCTGACCAGAAGCTGTGTGGCCATTTTCATCCATCTCAGAGCCCAAAACAATATACTATCTCTTCACAGGAATTGCTTCCTCAGACATTATACCAAGATAGGCAAACATGTAGTTTTTGGGTTACTCAGAGTGTTAGCGGAGCAAGTTGGTGTCTGCCTACAATATGCTTTATGGAAGCATTCATGGCTATGTTTACACTGTACTAACCACAGTGAAAGAATAGCTTCCACTGCTTAAACTAGCTGCCATAGGTGCTGTTATTGCTATCTCTCAGTAGAAGGGAGCTTGTGGAGAGCTGCAGAAAGCATCCAAGAAGAAAGGTAAATTCTGCCTGAGCTAAACCCTCTGAGGTCCCAGCAGCCTGTGCTTGTCCTCAGAGATCACATCACGAATGGTGTCCTCAGGCTTCTCATCGGGCATGGTGGTTATGACATGAGGTGCTGTTCTGGCAGATACAAACAGAACTGAAACCAAAAATAGAATTTATCAGAATTGCAGCTAATTAAAGGTGTGTGATGTTGCTGATTTTGCCTGGATGAAAATCAGGAACTTTAGAAGTGAAAAAGCCCTCCACTGCACATGGTACTCTGTCTCAGTCACTCACAGCTTCTCTTCCAATGTTTCTAAGGGTGAAAGGGACCTATGCATTTTTGAGATCAGTACTTTCTCATTTGTTTATTCTTCCGTTATATAGGCTGCATGTGTTAAACAATATTTCTAGAATATATATAAGACTTTTTTTTCTGCCTCAGCTTCTCATCTCAACATGGCTCAGAGGAGAGACTGGAGATGAGAAAATGGTAGAATTATATTTGTAGACATCTGTCTCCAGAACCACTTCTCTCCAGAAAATATAGCACAACAGATCTTCCTATGTGCTTTTGTAGCAATAACTGGAATATTTATACAATTTGGGGGGACAAAGGGGGAAGGGAAGGCAGATCCCCAGCATTATGGCCAAGTTCTTAGCAAGTGGTAATTGGTGTGGTTCCAGTGATTTGCCTAATTTTCATGGAACTGTTTGATTTAGACCAATAAGAGATTAATCAAGTGGATGACTGTGAAATATGTGGGTTGGTCACTTAACCCACCACCAGCATGAACACACCACAGAAAGGCAAACACCTGTTTTCTGCAGCAACCAAGGTTTGGTTTTGAGGTCTTTGTCTACATTCTGACTCAGACCAGCTTGAGTACCTGCTTGAAAAGATTGTGGAAGTCTGTGAGGGTATAGCAAATATCACTTTCTCTTAACATCATTTTGCTTATGTTTTTACATAATTCTTTTTTTTCCATGCCATGTTTAGCATTCTACTAGGTCAGATGAAGTCAGGGGTCAGGGGTCTGCTTGATTTAATACAACTAGATGGTTTCCCTGGTTTTTGTCTCTTCCATTGGTGTCCTGTCATTTGAATTTTATGTTTTTGCCTTTATCTCTTGAGACAACTTTTCTGGGTATCATTTTCTCTGCTGTGTTGGTCCTTTATGCTGGTACAGATTGCATTTGTTCATCTAAAATGCCTGTCCTGCACAATTTCCATCATTTTTATGGTCTTATATTTTGTCATTTTCTGCTTGAGTTTGGTTGTGGTTTGTTATGTTTTGACAGTGGTTTGTCATACAGCTGTGAATAACCTCTTTGGTTTGCTTTTAAAACTTTCTTCTTTGCAGTTGTTGAACAAAGTTAGCTGAACTACTCTGTCTTCAAACAGAATGGTTAGCACAGACAGAAGTGTGAGTGGCTGTATACTGCAAGCAGGCAAGCCGTTTGTTCTGGCTTTATTTGCATTCAGAGTGTAGAATTTTTATGCAAACACAAATACTCTCTTTGCTAAATATTCATCATGGGAGTGATGGTTTTGATTTACAAGACATGGAAGTTTCAGAGTTAAAACTGTAGCTTCCTCATCTAAGGTATGTCTTTTTGTCTGTGGAACAAGAATATGGGTAACCCACCAAAACATTTCTCCCCTCCAGCCTAAAAAATCAGCTTAGACCATATGCTTCCTGATAAATCTGCCTGCCATGACAAATTCTGAATTTTTCAATGTGGGGTAAGGGTCCGGCCTGCTCTGTACTATTAGAAATCTAATTCAGTTGTTTAAATAATAAATTGTATGGGCTCTGAGTTTTCAGTTTAGGATCAAGTAGCAGGCTCCCTAAGTACTTAGTGTTGTCAGTGGATACAGAGAAAAAAATTAAAGCTTAAAGCTGGTACGAAACTGTGCAGGGCTGGTACTCTGCTATTTGTGCTTCAGCTTGAGATACTGGTTATGAGACCTGCAGGAAACGAGCTGAGAGTTGAAGTCGACTGTGAGCCAGCAATGCGCCACTGCAGCAAAGAAATCAACAGCCTCCTGGGCTGCATGAGGGAGAGTTTGAGGCAGGTGATCTTTCCCTCAGCACTGGTGAGACACATCTGGAGTAGGATACTCAGTTTGGACTCACCACGTAGAAGCAAGACATAGAAGCAAGGATATATTGGAGTGAGTCCAGAAAAGAGACATGAATGTGATTAAGGGCTTGGAGGATTTGCTCTGTGAGGAGAGGCTGAGAGAGTTGAGACTCTGCAGCCTGCAGAAGCCTATAATGTCTGTAAATATATGATGGGGACAGAGTAAGAGTCAGACTTCTCAGTATTGCCCAGTGTAATGCAAGAGGCAGTGAGCACAAAGTGAAACACAGAAAATTTAATTTAAACAAGAGAAAAACTGTTTTCCTTCAAAGGCGGTCAAACACTTGCACAGGTTACCCAGAGAGGTTGTGAAGGCTTCATCTTTGGAGATACTCAAAACCCAGTTGGACACAGCCCTAGACAAGACACTGCAGATACCCCTTCTCTGAGTGGAGGGTGGGATGATGCCCAGAGGTGCTCTCTAAGTCCAGGTGCTATCCTTTGAAAGGGATCTTGGACTCTGCTGCTTGCTCTCTACATTCCCTGGTCCAGACTCTCTTAGCCTGAGGCTGAAATACTCGAGATCTGATGAATGAATTTTGTACTGAGCAGTTCTTTAAAGACTGGTGGTCAGCTGCCAGTGTAATAAGAAGAAGGTTGGGAGGAGATTTTATTGTAGGCTGGCTAAACCTTAATTAAAAATTACGCTGATGCAGTTTAGCTTTGTGCTGAGACGTATAGAGGGTTTTATAGTTCTTTTCTGAATGTTCTTACCAAAATGAATTATAGTGAAATATTGTCTCTCTTCAGAGGGATGAAGGATTTAGGACTGAGTTGCAGATTATGTGTCTGTTGAGAATAAGGGTCATAAGGTGTAGGGAGTAAAGCTGAGGTCTCATTGTCATAGTTTCTGTTACTTGCTCTTGACTCAAGTGTGTTTTAGAGGATTGAAGTGCCGGTCACACTCTTTCGAAAAAAGGAAATACACTGTCAAGTGAATCAAATTATACACGCAAATCCTCACCAGGGTAAAATGTTGTTAGAAAATACTGGAGAAAAGGCACAGTCAGACCTAACACAATGATTGAATTACACAGGCTAGAAGGAATTGGAGAGAAAAAACCTATACGTTTGCAACTTTATAAGCTTTAGTATTTTGGATTATAGCCTTTAACTGTAGGCAATGTTGTTGATATAAAATAAATAAGATACTGCAGATACCATGAAAGTGTCATGGATCTAAACAAAACCATTGGGTTCTGGTTGTGGGAAGGATTCAAGTCACTAAGTAACAGTACTGAATCCATGTTACACACCTCACTTTGTAATTTTGTCAAAAAAATTGAAAACAAAGGCAAATTGGTTAGAAACATTAGATTTCCACAATATCCAAAAGGTGCTAAGCAGATCATTAAAAATAAAAACACAGTTTTAAGTACATGGGAAGAATATATATGAAATGTGCTAATTTTACTCCTCAAAAGGTGTGCTTTTGCAATATGGAGGTACTACTTCCCCTCTCTTCCAAACTTCATGGCGTTTAAAAGTTATAGCGTGTGTAGATTATATGGATGTTTTCTGAATGTGCAAATACAATGTAGTGTATTACTAGTATAATACTATTAAAAGTACACTAGTGTTCTCTAATACAGTATTATCATTATTACTATTGTATAGATTTTATGTCATACCTTTACTCTTACTTAATATTTAATTTGTATAAATAACTAGAAATTTCTATAAGTGGAAATTAATCATACATTCTAATTTTTATTCTAAAAGTAATCTACATGATAATCTTATACACTAGTTAGGGATTAAAAAAGGACAGGTCTGTATGTGCCAGATTCTGCCTTGGATACATGTGGGTGGTTTAATCAACGTGGCCCACACGTCTCTGTCTGACAGAATTTGGACTTATTAGACTGTCTTTTCCCTGCCTTCCATGCCACACTATCAAATCTGACAGTAGCTTTTCCTAGGAATTGACAGATTTGTGTTGTTTGGGTTTGAATCCACTCATCAGACAAGGTCTTACAGAGGTGGAGGAGCAGTCCCATGAGCATCCTGCCTTGCCGCTCTTCCAGAAAGCAGGTCACAGTACTGAAAACTAGAGCTTTGCTGTTGTCCAGCTTCAGAGAGGGATCCCTGCCTCCGCATGGCAGCCAGATGGACTGTGTCTGGAAGAACACAGCTGATGTGCTCTTTCACTGGGACAATTTTGGGCAAATAGAAGTGTAGGCAGAATAACAGCAATGATAGCACTGTGCAACTCCACGAAGTTTTGCTCTGTGTGTACTGATTTGTTCACTTCAGTTACAGAAACATATGTAAATAAACATGCCAAGCTCTGGCCCACGCGGAAGTTAGTTAGCCATGCCCAGAGATGTCAATTAACAATTAACAGAAAGCTCATGCTCTCTTTTGGAGCGCCCAGGAAGGCTCATTTGCAATCAATGGGCTGTTGTCTCCTGGCTTTCCTAGTCCCTGCATCTGGCTGAGGAGAGTTTGTTACATCTCAGTTTAATTACTGAGATCCAACTGTGATAATCTCTCAAGCAAGAGACTATCATAGTCTGGCCAGAGCTTTATGGGACAGCTCAACATTTTGTGTTGGGAGCCAAAAAAAAAACCCACAGCCTCAACCAGCAGAGTTCCTCGAGCCCATCTATAGCATGTTGATGAGATAATCAGCCGCAGGCCTCACCAGAGCTTCCAGAGCTCCTTCGAGCTATAGGCAGAAGGTGTTTTTTTCATTCTGTTGCTGATTCTGTGGAACTTTTAAAGGATTTTTTATCTTTTATATTTTTTGGGTTTATTAATTTTTGTTTTGTTACTTATTTTATAACCTAGCTTTGATTAAAGACAGAGGGTTTGACAGGATTCAAGCTGCAAAAAAACAGCCTTAAAGCAGTAAAACCAATATTTTTATTTCACTGGTTAACACTTCCATTGTTTCTCTTCTACACCAACTTGGCAGTTATATTACATGGTGTATATGCTAAATCCAGGTGTCTGATCCTGAGAGCTTCTACTGTAAAGGTAACACATGAGCAATTCAGTGAGCAAGGAGGAGTTTGCTATCAAGCCCTGCTTCTGCAAAGAGGCCGTGACCCTTCATTCTGTAGAGGGGGCATTGAGATTTTGACAGCCTATCTTTGGCACACAAAGAGAGGAAATGTTCTTCAACTATTCCTAGCCCAGAAATAATACCAGTTTCCTGTGAACTAGAAAAACATGTTTACTTTCTATTTTACTCAAATCTTGCTTGGGGAAAAAAGCCCCAACCATCCAACAGTACCATCACCACCACACCGTGTGGTGGTACCAAAATTATATTGCAAATTATTTTTTTAACTGGCTTTCTCCCCATAGCTCATCTGAGGCTTGGAAAAACCCTGAACTTCACAAGTTATGGACAATCCCATCTGGAGATCATTGGACTTTTTGGCTCAGTTTGGGATGGAAAAATAATTCTTGAATTAAACATATTCCTGACAGAATTGAGTGTTTTATGCTCAGGCAAACATATTTAAAAAGGAAAATAAACCAAAGGATCAGAGTGAGAGAGGGATATCCTAATCATCACTGTTGCATAGCCAGGCCCAAATGCAGGAGTGTGACCTCAGTGCATCCCTCCTTGAGAAGCAGGCCTTGGACCATTTAATATGTCAGATGGTTTCATTCTGTTCTTTAGAATTCCCCAGGTGTGATACTTGAGGAATTATATATAACATAACTGTTACTGACCTATAAAGCTTTTTGCCTGTGTTCATAGATTGAATTAATTGATTTCTGGACCACTCATATTTGGGGGGGTGTCACAAATCTATCTTATTTAAATTATAAAATTGTTTTTTAGTCTCTGATCCGTGGAAAAGTTACATGGAATCACATGTAGCCAAGCTGTCACGCTACAAAATAAGCTAAAGTTACGTCATGCCAGCAGATGACAGCATTCTTTTTGTGCAAAATATTAATTTCAGATACGCCTTTCTTATAGACATTTTCATATAAATAACAATTTACTTTTGCTAAATCCAGCTGATCTTTGTTACTTTGCTTTGCTATCCAGGCAACTGCTAGCAAAATCAGGCAAAGATTAAGCGGCAGTGCCCACTTCTCGTAAGAAATCCTCACTCACCTAGGGAGGAATGCTGCCCAGGACAAAATGATAATTTAAAGCAGAATTCCAGTGATCTGGAATTAATGCCTGAATGCTGAGGTGCAGATGATTTTTCCTTCTAGTATATACAGTATCTTGCAATGTGGTGTGTCACATTTCACACTATTAAATGGTATTTTCCAGGTAATGGGACAGTAAAAGCCTGTTATTATTTGTATAGATCAGGATACTTTTTCCGTGTTACAAAAGTATAGCAAGTTGGTTTCTTAAATATTTAAAAATCTGTATGCTTTGGAGTAGGGTTGCTCACCTTTGTGGTAGGGGTATCTCTTTTGTCCTCTGTGAAAATCTGATTGAATTTAGCAGATTTCTAAATATTTTGGGGAAAAGAAAGGTACCCATTCTCAGGTATTCACTGCAAGCTTTCCTAGGGTTTGACAGCTAAAATTTCCAAGGTCTGCCTTCCCAGGAATGTAGTAGGAGCCCAGTGGGGTATCCACATGCCAACTATATAGAGTAACTAGGTATTTCGCAGCGCAGGGCTATGTGGAACCATGGTCATTTCCATTACAAAGCCCACAGGGAAGGCTCAGCCAGTGATGCATGCAAGAGGAGGAAACCTTCCCCTCTACACTACTGGCAGATGCACCTGGGATCCAGGCGGCCTTATGAAGGAAGGAACTTGACCTGAATGTAGAGGAAAGAAAAGGGAAGAGGAGGGTAAAAAAAAGGAGGGTAAAAATCAGGACCAGATGACATTGATATGATAGAGGAGAGAGCAATAGTAACCAGGAGATGAAAGGAGAAGATAGAGTTAGGGAGAGTTGGAGTCAATAAGAAAAATATAGGGAATGAGGATATTTGGCTGGATGGGCAGCACATAGGAAAGAGGTCCTCTTGACTGGTCTCTGGCTAATGAGAAGCTGAAGGAAGGAAGGAAAGATGGGATAATTTTGGAGAAAGAATCTGCTGTTATGAGGAGACAGAGTGGGAAAAAGTGCAGAGAGAGAATTTGGGGGGTGGGGAGGGGAACCCACAAAATCAAGATCCAGAAGGAATGCTTAGGCTGCTAAGGCAGGGAGCCTGGGACAAGGAGCTGTGGAAGGCTGGCTGGGCAGGAAGGACACTGAAAAACTGTGTGTGAAGTTGGCATTTTGGGCAGTGTGGAGGAGAACAAGGAGACTGAGACTAAATAACTGCACCTTCTTAAGTAAGAAGAATGAAGAAATCATGTAGATTTAGGATAGGTTAATGAGTTCCCTTCAGCAAAAGAAAAAGGGGCAGCATTTGAGGAGGGGGAGAAGACAGGGAGGTACTAGGAGTTGAACAGTGAGCTTGGAAGATAAGCAACCAACCATTAGCTGAAGAAAAAGACAGTGGGACCATGGGGGTGGGTGAGCAAAAAGATTGGAGAAAGAATAAAGTCCTGATGTTAGGAAAGGAAATTACAAGAACTTCTCCATACTCAGACTTCTTCTGCAATGCTCAGCTCAGAACTTCTGTGGCTGAGGTCTGTGAGCCAGCTCTGTGCTGGCTCTATGTGATGCTCATTTAGAGAAGTGTGATATGGTAGGGAGGAGCCCTACAAAGCCATGCACCGACACACATTCTTGAATGTATATTCTGCGGACTAAAAGCGAAGCTCTAAAATATGAAGGAATTCCAATTGCAGTAGCACATGAAATTTCATTCAGCCCCACTGATGCGACTGGATGTGCTGTTTAGACTATACTTTCCATTATTGCTGCGACTGCCACTGGGGAATTGCAAACAAAAGACCAACGTGGCATACAGCTTGCTCTGTGCTCTGCAAGGGGTGGGTTCACTTCAATGGCACAAGGATAGCTGGACCTCATCCTGAAGTGGCCAAAAGTATCCAGTTGTCCCATAATCCTGCATTTACATTATTCAGGGTGCTCCTAGAAAGTATCCTTCTGCTCTCTCAAACAGAAGATACATGGTGTTGCTGAAATCTTGTTGATTGTACAGTGGCAGGCACAGGTGGAGTGTGTACATCCGCACATGAGCGTGTCCATCCACTGCAGTAAGGGAAAGAAAAGCACCTTTGCCATGTTCCCATTCTTTTGCCCAGGAAAGGATTGTATGTATGCATGCAGCAGAGCAGGGAGTGCACACATATGTGCTTGCATACTCATCTACGCAATTATGTCTTGGAAGAGAAAAATTCAAGGAAAAGTCCTTTGCACTAAAAAATGCTCAAAGTTTGGGATGATCTCTAGGCCTCGTATGAGCTATTCCACAGCCCTTTGTTGTTCTTGGAAATGCCATCTCCTGCACAACAAAAGCTTGTTACTGCTGTGGAGTTTCATGTTTATCCTAGAAGTTAAATGATCTTTTTAAGCCATTGAGTGCTTCAGGAAGAGAACCAAAACCTCGAACATGCTTCAGTCTTTCATGGCAAAGCAACTTAGTGAGCTGAGGACAGGTCTGCTCATTAACACAGGTTTCCATTACTGCTTCTTGTGGAGCTGAATATTTAGCTATAAATATTTATGCTGGATATTTGCGTCAGTTATTTTCAGTTTTACAGACTGACAGGGTCTGCACGTGCATCTGTCATGGAAAATCAGGTTCCACGGAGCATATCCTTGTGTGCACCTCTATTCCTCTTCATCCTTTTGGTCTCCCACTTTGTTCTTCACAGTAGCATATCCCTGTGGCAAACATAGATAACACTTACTAGGAATTAATTTTTATTAAAATGCTTACTAGTAATAAGAATAAATTATTTAGTGTACTTCTAGCCTTCTTTAATGTGTTGTAGCTGTAAATACAAGGCAAAAAGCAATGCCACATGACCATGCTACTTTGGGAACAGTCTATAAACTGCAGTTAAATAGTTTCAAGATATTTATGCAGTGCATAAGTCACATGAATAGAGGTTTATCACAATCAGTAGGAATGCTGGATTTTCATATCGCCCATTTGCTGCTTAAGATGATTAGCAGGAAATTTAATTTGCACTAATTAGCCTTAGGGGAGCAAGAAATTAACTTGATGGGTAAATTTCACTTTTTACTATATACCGCACCAACATGAAGAAATTTGAGTTAAACCATGAATTAAATCCTATGCTAATACACTGGACTTCAGTTTTTCTAAATTAAATTAAAAGACTGTAAAAAATTATTATGTGCATGGTTAGTGGGTGGGGTTTTTTAGGATCTAGAGTCGTATAACAGTCTTTCAATGTATTCACTGAATTTTCAGCCACTTCCAGAGAGTGTGGTATATTTTTGTACATTAAACTACATTGATATCTGATATTACAGCAAAAGCTTTAACAAGTCCTGATTTTCTATATTTACATATTTTTATTATACAATATGCATTTTGACTGCCTATACAATATTCCACATTGCAATGCACAGAACAAAAACAGTATTCACAGAACTACTGTGAAAGTTCTTCATTTTTTAATTTGCAACACCCATTCGCAAATGCATTTTTAGGTTCAGGAGCCTTTGTTCATATGCTGGCAAAATGTCTATGACAATAATTTTTTTTAGAAAACACTCTCAAAAGTATACAGAAAATGAGGGAGGCATGAGTCACCACACAGTCCTAATAGACAAATTAGAATTAGGAACTAATAAACTCTAATCTTGCCTGTGGATGGTGACTTTCCTATCTCATTCTTCCAAGAGAACATTTAGATGGCTTGGTTTTTCCCTGTAAAATGGAGGCAATTTTTATGTATCCACCGCTCAAAATTACTGTGGATTGATTAATGCTTGCAAAGCAATGAGTCATTTGGTATGGAAGTATCCATCTATTATAAACTGAAGTGTTCTCTTATACCAATTTGTGGTTACATTCAAATTTATCTGTAAAGAAGGAGATGGAAAGCATCAGTTGCATATGAGATAATTGCCTTTGATGTCAGTGCTGTTGCTAGTTTGTGTATCTGAAGCACACTTAGAAGCTCACTCTCACTACTACATTTTTGGAATTAGACCTTGTAAAACTTACCTGACACTACTACTGAAGTGAGAGATGTGACTTCAGTGAGAGTTTTGCCCGACTAAGTATTGCTGAATTGGGTACCTTCAGTCCGTAGTTTGGGATTTAAGAGGTGCGTGTAAGGGAGTGCAGGTGTCTGCTCAGACTTTGTAGCCTATGACATAAATACTGGTCTAAAGAGAGATCCCAGATAGATCTGTGGGTAGTCATATGTTGTATAACATTCTAGTTTTCCATTCTCAGGTCCTCCTTCAATCCCCAGTACTCTGATTTCTCAATAGTAGCCCTCTTGTTGAATCAAGAGTGCATGCGCATGTGTGTGTGTGCATGTATGGATGGGTGTATATAAATATACACGTGCCCACACACAAACAAACATATATGTATGTGTACACAACCCCCTTATATAAAAGTGCTTTGCTTTTTTGGGCGTAGAAGTATATTTCTGTCAATACTCACCACTTGTATTTATACACTTATGGGTAATATTCAGCTTTCAGTAGTAATTGACATCATGTGGGTTTTTGCGTAATAATTACTTTGGGACAAAAAACCTTGCAGATGGTTTCAAGAGTGACTCTAACATGCCATCAATGTAAAAAGATTAAATATGATGAGCCCACTCCCTCTGAATGGAGTCAGCCATTTTCATTGATTTCAGTGGGAGCAGGCACAACTTTGTCTCTACAAAAGGGAGAGAACATGTATTATATTCATTAAATGAAAGTTTGATTTCATTGCACTTAAAATTATTCATGTGCTGTTAGCAAATGGTTTGAGATTTTATAACCTAGAGCATTTGCTGAATTCTGCTTTGTATTTTCCTCACAGCAATTGGAAGAACCCTCATTCCTCGTTATTTTAGCACTGTCTTTGAAGGAGGTGTAACAGACCTGTATTACATTCTCAAGCACTCAAAAGAGTCATACCACAACTCATCCATCACAGTGGACTGTGATCAATGCACCATGGTCACTCAGCATGGAAAACCCATGTTTACCAAGGTAACAGGGAAGACTCAATAAAGCATGTTGTTGGTTTTTGGTTTTCTTTTTCTTTTTTAGTGTGTGTAAGGGTGAAAAATATTGGCTGTTGAATTTTTCTGGTAGACTGAGATTGTTTCTCATACTGAAAACCCTTGGAGCCATTTAATTACTGTTTTCTATATTCATTATGTGACTGGAAAATTCTGTGGGTATCTCCTACAATTCTCCCAAAAAGATTGCAAGAGGAGCACATAATGCCAGGTTGCCAGAACTATCAGTTTTAAGTGAATTAAATTTAGCCTGCCTATCTCCTTTTCTCTGGGTGATTTTAAAGCAACAATGAGATTTCACATTGCTGGTACTTACTATTTGGGATGGTATGCATTACATTAGATACTTACCTAGTACAAGGACTATAAATCTCTAGGAAAATACTGATTTAATACAGTAGGATGCCAGTCCAAAGGGCAATGAAGTCAATGGAAGGAGTCAGTTGATTAAAACACGCTCTGGATCAAACAGTTAGTGAATATTCAATATTTGTAATTGATAGTGAATTACCTTCCTGCATAGGGCACATCTAGTCCTCTAATTAAAATGGGTGCCATATATGTATATAAAAAAGCAGTACCAAAAGGGTGAAAAATGAAAATTAAAACAAAAATTTTCTTATATTTAAAAAAAAAGATCAGTAAACTGTTTTCAAAATGGAAGTGAATACATTTTAATACATTTGCAGAAAATAATGATTTTTCATCTTGTACCTGTTCATCTTTAACTTTTTCATGAAGAAAAGAACAAGAGGAGAAGGGGCAGCAGGAGGAGGTAGCTAATCCATGTTGCCCTTGGCCTGCAGGACTGTGGAGGTTTTAATTTTCAGTCAGTGGCTATTGACAGCATGATGACCAGGGTGTACATGGCTTATGCTGTTCTAGCATGTATGTGAGTCCCATCCCTTTGCAGGGCCTTCTCTGCCACCTCCCCTTCGGATGGGGCTCAGAGGAGAGGAAGCTGCCAGTGTGTGGTGCCTTGGTGAGCCAGGGAGTGTGAGTCCACTCATGTGGCTTACACAGATGCAGATAGACAGAGAAGAGACCAGATATTCCCATTGGCACCTCTTTGCCACCTCTCTGCTCATGAGGAGCTGAGAGTCCTGGCCATGTGCAGGAGATGTGCCAAAGTTGCACAGTAGCTGCTTCACTGCTGAGTTCCCTAAAGCCATTTCTGTGTCGTTGCCCTTTGTGTTAGCTTTAATGCAATAGCAAATAAAAGGGAGTTGGTTTGGGGTTTTTTTAACGAGCAAATACAGAACACTTTTCTCAATTCAATTAGATTATTTTGCTTATCATGGCAGCACATGACAGTGTTGTTATTTTGGGAAGGAGGTTAGCATCCAACAAGTCAAAGATGGATGGACAGTATGGACTGGGCTGGGTGCCCACCTCATGTGAGGGGACCACAGTTGCCCCCCATGGCACTGTCTTGTTGTGTGCAGTGGATCTCTCTGTCTGCTGTAGCCCTGGCAGTACATAGCTTGCCTCAGCCTTGATGTTTCTCTGGCAGATTCCAATATTCCAAAACCTCTGTGTCTGGGTAGAAAAGTTCAGGTGGGGATGTGATTTGGATTCTAGGAGAAAAATTAGGAGGGTTTAATGCCTGTATGTTTAAAATATTACTTGTTAGTAAGAGCAAATCTGAAATAAAACACAGTAATTGGTGGAATAGGGGAGAAGAGAATATATTACTCTCTCAGAAATAAGTTAGAGCTGAATGTTGTCTCAGCTGTGCTTGTTTAACTTCTAGCAGAGATACCAAGGGCACAGATCTTGTACGCAAAGGTAAACTCCTCCTCTTACAGCACTGGTAATGGAACAAAGCACACCTCCCATAATAAGCACCACTGCAATGGGCTGTGTAGCTCCTTGGATCATAGGAATTTGACCGCGTGAAACTACCATGGGGGGGGGGGGGGTTAAAGCAAAACTACAAACTGTTTCAATTTCACCAGCAAATTCTAAGCTGCAAATTCACTAACTTCTAATATAACAGACTGAAACACTTTTCATTATGTATTGAATCAAGAATCCACAGAATCAGGAATCAAATGTATTTTATTCATTTCAACATTTTGCTAGTTAGAGCAACTCACTGCATACAGCAATATTGGATGAATATATAAAGTGGCATTTCCAATTCTTTCCAAACAAATATGGCCAGAAGATGCCCAGCAGTAAGAATAATAATAGTTCAGCTTGTCTTTAGAGGCTAAGAGGTCCTTGTAAAGTGTCACACACTTTGTTTTATCAAGATATAAATAAATAGCATAAAGAATTTATAACAGTTCAATGGCATAAATAAAATGTTGTAAAAGACTGAAGCCAAGACCACTATGTTTGTTTACCTGGGAGATGCTTCACTTTTTTCTTCAGGTGGATGAAAGCTTTAGGAGTCCTCCTAAGTCTGTTTTCATCATGTTTACTCCAACTCTGGCAGACCCACTTTATGTGTAGGCAAATTGTTTTTCTGCAGTTAACAATGTTTATGTTTCCCAGTAGAATGGCAGAGGTGAGCATTGCCTTGACCACTAAAGCAGTGAGCACCCCATGTGCTCACTACTCTCTTCCTGCTCCCAGCAGTGCGGCCATCAGCTGGATTTTAATGGTGAAGCCCTTGAAACTCAGCAATTTTAATCCTTACTAATAATATCAGGCATTGCCTAGATTTGTGTAAGCTTTAGGTTTCTTTTCAAGCAACAGCTCATGTTTGAGAAATGGTAGTTAATAAAGGAGGGGAAACACTTCTAAGGATGCCCAGTGTTAGGGGAATGAGATTGTGAGCAATAGGGCACAGGACCAAAGTTGGTTTTCATAGGCACAAGCAGTTGAAATTCCTACGATTAATAAGTGCAGTGAAGGGGTTAAAAAGCTATTGGTTAGTTTGAGAAATGTTCTTTTTTAGTTTTTTCCTGGCCTAGTCTAGAGCAACCACGTGATACACTGAATGCCTGCCAGCCTCTTTCTTGTTGATCCTCCGGAGACCATCTGTGCTGGGGGCATTGATTAGAGTGTGTCTGCTGGGATTACATCTTTTCTGTTGCCATGCCAACTAATCAGCTGATTTTGGTTACCACAGAAACAAAATGTCAGAGCTCACAGTACGGTAACATGAATTCAGCACAACAGAAAATGTTTTCTTAATTGGAGACCCTTTTGATTTTTTGTATTCTATGTAAAAGGCAGCTTTCAGGAAAAAAAAATAGCCCTTTAAAAATAAGAGCTGTGCCAGTTTTATTGATTAAAAGCAATGTGTAAAATTCTACTTTACGTAAGGAAATTAAATTCCTTTATAAGATGTATAAATTTTTACCACTGTAATATGAGGAATGTGTTTAAGTTTTTCTATTCAAATTTGTTAATGCCAGTGCCTAAAATCTGCTAAGAGCTTTGATGGTGTGAGCTTAAGAGAAGAAACATTTGAGAAGCCACAGGTCTTACTATAAAAAAATTATTTTAAACCTGAAATATCTTCACATTAACTGGTCAGTAACCGGGATCTTTGGCCTCGACACAGTAACATTAATACAAAATATTTTTCTTCTGTGAATCCTTATGTGTGTGCTTGGGTAGCCTTGTGTAATTTCTCGTCATAGTGCAGGTGATGTGGAAATCAAAATAAGGGTGAAACATAAGGCACATTAAACATTTGAAGACATCACTCAGGTGTGTTGAAAAGGGCAGATGAGAACCTGTTGCAAGATTCTCCTTCACAGGTCTACAGGAAATTGTCTATATAGTATGCTTGTTAAAATTACCTATGTGTTTTTGCAGAAACAATAAGGAGGAAAAACTATGAAGACATTAAAGTGAACTGTTAACCAGAAAAGCCACACACTGACCAAGTGAGAGGTGGCCAAGTCTGAGTTGCAGCTTTTAAAAAGGCTCGACAGACTCAGCTGAATCTGGGGTGGTTATTTTTCAAATACTAGATGAATTAAAATTAAAGTTGCAGAAACCATTTCTTTTGAAAGCCATTACACCTTGTTTCCACAATATCTCTGTACCCTGCACTTGCAAGCTTACTATGAAAAGGGATTGTAAGTCTAAATATCCGATTTTAAAAAAAAAAAATCAACAGTGGTAGTCAGTTTTCAAATCAGACATAATTTTCAATACTCCACAGTACCCCCAGTCAAGATACCATGCTGAGCTTGTATTTTTCACCTTAAAGAAGACCACACCCATGTACCTTTTCCACATTAAATTGTGGAGAGTTAAAAGTCCCCAGTAATTTATTTTATTTTTCATTTATAGCTAGTACCCAATTGCTGCATTTATTCCTACCATATTTTCTGTCCTTTCTTAGACAGAGAATTCCTCACAAAGCTGTGTGAGCCACTTTCTGTGGAAGTAGCTCCATTGTCCTGGCTCTCCTCTGCTCCCCTCCCTCTCAAACCTGTGGGGAAATGCAGCTCATAGAGCCCCATGGCAGGCACCCATCTGGCTTTCCTTGGAAGGGGGGATTAGTAAGACTAGATAAGAAATGGAAAAAACCCGAAAAATAACCCCAAACCACAAAAAAACCCCAACAGGACAAAATGTTTGGAAAAGACAAGAACACTTGGAAAAGACAAGGAGAAAATTAGGAAAAAAACCCAGGTTTGGCTACAGGCATTCAGGGCACTGCCTACTCCAACTGGACATGAAAGGAAAGTTTATACACCAAGCTATAGTAAGGAAAAGGCAGTCTAAAACAGGTTGGGAATGACTGGTTCAGCAACTTGCCATCGAGTGTGCTCAGTTGCACCACAGTCACCTCCACTGCGAGGTTCAGTCATTAATTAGCAGCAGCAAACTATGAGGGAAAGAGAATTGATGCAATAAATAAGATTTAGCGCACAATATTCTATGTTTGTAAAATGCTATAAAATCTATAGCATTATAAGTTACTGTCTCTGAGGTAAGGCCTATGAAGTAATTTTCCCACATTCGTTTTTTCTCCCCAAGAGGATGAAAAACAATTAATCTAGCAAAGATGAACAATAGAATAGTGCTCTGATATTTTTGAATGTTGTTTAATCGATGATACAGTACCATTGAAAACAAAATTCCTGGGAATTTATTTCATGCATTTTATGTATTCTAGGTATGCACAGAAGGACGTCTTATCTTGGAGTTTACTTTTGATGATCTTATGAGAATAAAAACATGGCACTTTACTATTAGACAATACAGAGAATTAGTCCCACGCAGCATTCTAGCCATGCATGTAAGTAATCCTTTATTCATTTGACCTAATGCAAAGAGATGAGATTAGGTTTATGAAGAACTCCAGCAAATTTCACACCCAAGGCAATTAACTATAAATATTTTGGTTTGCCTGCAACTATGTCTATTTACAAGTTCTTTCATCACTCCCTTGTTTCTCAGTGCTCTATTATTGCCACTGTTGCTATGTTTTCATTCTATTTTAGCACATAATTTTCTTTTTAATCCCACTTGATGGTCTGTATGATTTGGGTCCAAAATTTTTTCTTATTGATATGAACTACACCAAAGCCTGTGAATTTTCATCATTGTAGGTAGTGATATCTAAGCTTTAAATGAAGCAAGCTGATGGTACCCTTGCATAGACAGAAGATAAGAAATTACCATATATTTACTTAGAAAGCTTTAGAATTTTAATCCAGACCTTCTTTTTGTTCCGCATTTCATGACTTTCTTTTGTTACTGAATGAAAACACACTCAATGAAACATTAAAATATTAAATATTCTACAAGTTAAAGTCAAAATATAATAAGGTAAATTGTGGAGAAAAAAAGAACATGCTTTTATTGACACTTTAATTTCTTCACCATAGAACTGTTCCTACTAGTAATGCCCTGATATACAAAATCAGTTGCAGGACTATGGTTTTATAAAGGGTGAGAACACAGACCCAAAGATGTTCCTGTATTTTGACATCGAGTTACTTAGATATCCATAGACAAAGATATATTCATAGTGAGGAATTTTAAATAGCTTAAGCAGCCTGGGCCTTTTTTCAAAGTGCTATTACAAGCCTGAAGAAAACACGTTTGAAAACCTGCCCCACCATTTCTGTCCCAGGATTATCTGCTATTTTAGGGGACTGATCAACTGAACTCTTCAACAGTATCCCATTTAGGGACAATGAGGATGGCCATGATCAACATTATGTACTTAGGGGGCTGCTGCGATTCAGAGTGGAAGCAGGTTAGACAGCAACCAGCAGGTATTAATTTTAGTAATGAGATTGATCTCATTTTAAAGAGGAGGTTGGTCTCACAGGTAAAGCTCCTGGCTAGGGGTAGAGAAGGACTATACTTGCATTTTTCCCTGTTTAATTCTGGGAAAATAACTTGGATCAGAAGGGTTCTCCAGACTGTGCTTAATGTCACATACTTGATGAGGTCTTTCTGCTACAGTTTCTTTCCACAAAAAGAAAGTGATAAGTTTTTTATTCTTGCCTTTTTCTGTCTAGTGTCCTAGGACTCCCAGCCAACAAATAGAAGGCTCAAAGTGTACTGCAATCCCTCAGGAAGCTCTTTGGTGGAGCCTGCTCACTTGCATGACCAGACCTCTTAGGTCTGTCTTTTGAATGGATGAGCAGGGATCAAAGGAAGATACTGGAAAACAGTCTTTAGCCTGCTCCAATTCCGTCATGCTTTACATTTTCCTATGCATATAGGACTCTAACTTATTACATAAATTTAGCATCAATGTGTAATTTTTCCATAGCAGTGGCACTGCTTTTCAGGGAACCCTCCCTACACTCCACTAAGCACACAGGAAAAAAAAAAACAAAAAAAAACAATGAAAAGCAAAGTGAAAATTCTTTTTTCCTTTGTTGTTTAGGCACAAGACCCTCAGGTGCTGGAGCAGCTGTCCAAAAACATCACTCGAATGGGTCTGACAAACTTCACCCTCAACTACCTCAGGGTAAGCATTCCATAGCTGATGATTATTCTGAGCATTTTTTAAAAGGTACTGTTGGCTTTGAGTCGAGGTAATGAGAGCAGAGTCTGTGTTGGTCAGGTAAGAAATTGACCTAACCCTTAATGAGGGTGAAGGAAAAACAAAGACACTGTAGTAGAGATGTAGCTGATAGCAATGGGCTATTAAAAAGGCTAAGAATTTTATCATTCACTCCAAGTCTTGTGTGAGGCTTGTGTGAGCCCCTCTTTTTGACAGTCTTTCTTCTCAGTTTTGAGTAATGCCTTTCTTTTATCGTAAGCAAGAAGTTCCCAGTATTTTTCCTCTGTTTCACTGTGCCTGAGAAAATGGCAGCTAATTCTTAGTAAAAGCTGCCTGTCTTCTCCAGCTTTTCAACCTTGCCACCTCTCCCAGACAGAGGCAGAGCTGAGGGAAATTTCAGCTCCAGCCCTGTTTGCAGCAGTCCCTCAAAGCAGTCCTCACTTCACATGCCTCTGGGAGCCTGAGCTTCCTCCTTAGTCTTGCACTGAATCGAGTGTGGTTTTTACAATTAAATAATGCATTTGTTCCCATTGCTTTTTGACCCTTAAAGTGCATTCAAAGTTTAGATGTTTATTTTTATTTTTGAAAGTATTCCCTAGTGTAGGCTTACAATACATACACAGAAATACAGATTTGTAGAGTTCATATTTCAAGCTTAAAATTCAGATTTTTCCTATTTCTAGATGTGCCATTAGTGAATAAAATGAGGCAAATTGCTCAATGATACACCAAGCTAACTTGGGCAAGAGTATTTGGTTTTATTTCTCTTAATTGTGTGAGTAATTATTCAAGGCACTTTTTTCAGATAAAAAGAACACTAGAAAATGCAGTTATTTTCAGCTTAATGTAGAGCTGTACCTAAGTCTGTAATTTAGCTGTACTTCATTCACTTCTATGAGCCTTGTAAAACCTTCCCTAGGGATGGATGGAGTCCTGTCCCCAGAGTGTTTTGAACTCCAGGAGAGACAGTGTGCAGAACCGAGATGCGTGGTGAGATCTCTCACTGTATCCCTACAGTTTATAGATAGCCTGTAGTTGTACTTACTCTCCCAATAGCATAAACTATTGCTGATTGTTGCTTATGTGGTGTTAATGTAAAAATTACTGTTCAAATTATAGCCTGAGTTGTGCAGGGCAGGTCTGGTCTATTGTAACTGAAAGGAGAATGTGGCATAAAACCTCAGAGGAATAATACATTGCATTAGGATTTTTCCATGTGTAAATGTAAGATTAACATGTCTGTGTAATGCACATTGTATTCTCGTGGTTAGTTTAGTCTGTGATTTGGTACAGAGAGCAGCTCTTGTGCTTTGGCACCTCTGCAGCTACGCTGTCGTTGTTTTGTGGTGGGGAGTCCTAGAGCATGTCCTAGAGAAAATCCCACTGGGGATTCCTCCTCAGTTGTGGCAAGTTTTGCATTACATCCTTGTAGCAAACTGGGCAGAAAGTGGCTGACTTAGGTAGGCGGTTTCCGTGGTTTCTTTGCAAACCGTGCAGTGGCAGCAGGCATTGACCCTCTTCTGGGGTGTTGGATCCCCGGAGCGTGGCGGGACACGGCGTCGCACGCTCGGGCTGGCCCTCAGCAGCCGCGGGACTCTGCGGGGCTCCGAGGGCCAGGTGGAATTCACAGCACTCTGTGACTGACCCCTTCTGGGTCCTCTCTGGAATAGTCTGTGATTGCTGAATGTGACAATGCAAATGACAAAGGCAGGGTTCCGGTTAGGAGGCAGCTGGCATCAGGCACCCATGCTGCTCCCTCTGTCAGCATCAAAAAAATAGCAAGAAAGGAAGAGGGAGAGGAAGGAAAAAAACCTAAGAAAAAGAAAACTGGGATCAAGATAGGCACTAGGGAGATGAGCAGTGAAGTGGAAGGGGATGAAAAGATGAAGTCTTAATTTT
Source organism: Rhagologus leucostigma (assembly GCA_013397725.1). Classification (NCBI taxonomy): domain Eukaryota; kingdom Metazoa; phylum Chordata; class Aves; order Passeriformes; genus Rhagologus; species Rhagologus leucostigma. Next base: position 1,289,524 of record VZTD01003639.1, on the reverse strand, counting down.
TTTCTTCTTCCAGACTAGTTTTGTTAGCTTAACAGACGACATTAGGTCTCTGGGTGCAAAGCTTCCTCTGGCTCCTGCTGTGGTGATTCCAAGAGGAAATCTTTTTTTTCTCAAGCCAATCTTTACATGTCTCTTTTTCTTGTGGTGAGGGATTGATCATTTTGCTCTTTTTTTCAGATGTTCGGCTCATCATGGCGGCTTGTATTACATGGTGTATTTCCATTTTGATTTGCTTCTTTTCCAGTTACTTTCCTCTGTTAATTTTAACATGAAAGTCTTTTCTTAGCTCATCTACTAAAAATCATGCATTAAAATAATGTGGTAAATGTATTTAGGTTTAAGGTGTTCTGTTTTGTCGGTTTTTAAGTCAGCATTTTATGATATTTTTTTTAGTCTTCCCAGTGTTTAGTAATTAGCAATGTTGCATGGTTTTGAATAAAGATCAGAAACTAAGCATAAAAATTATTTTCCTTTTTTTCTGCTGCACGCAGCAAAGGCTTGTGATACTCATAAGCAGAAACTTCACTGATGGGCGGAATTAATCATTTTTATTCTCCAACATGCACACAGCAGCAAGCTGTGCTGCAGTTTCTTTAAAGGCAGAATTTAAACCTGGATTTCAGATGGTTGTGATATAAAGGCATAGCCTGTGTTTTTTGGGCTCTAGACATCACAGAATGCTAAATCATTGCTAGTTGGGATAATTGCAGTTGCTGGCATGTAAACCTCCATTCCTGAGTGCCACATGCTTGTAGAGCCACAGCTTTGGATGTGTGCCCTAGTTTGTCTTCATTCACTCCAAGTAAAGCTGTCCAGCATAGAAGAACATTGATTTTGTAAATCGTATTTATTACAAGTTTAAAATATATCTTCTTGGAACCTGGAAATGAAATATTTTGTCCTATGTCAATTGCCACATGGTCTTTCTCTCTGTTTTCTCTGGCTCTGTGTAAAACCATAGGCTTCCTTTCTTTCTAGTTACGGGTTTGTTTTGTTCCAGCATAATTGATTACCTCATCAATGGGGTCAGCGTACTTTGCTGTAGCTGCTGACTAGGAGTTGAATAGGCTGTCTCAGAAATAATGAGCAAAACCTTGTAGGTTTTAAATTAATATCAAGCTTTTTAAAATGTAATTTCTCATCAAGTCATCAAGTAGTAGATATTACAAACTATAAGATAATAAGGCCAAGACCTAGTCTCAGTCAGTATGAGTCCAGGAACAAACAGGAATCCTGTACAGAGTTTGAAGGTGAAGATAACATTGAGAAGAACAGTTTCCACCAAGCTACAATAATTTAGTTCCCACATTACCTTATTTTTTTCTAATTTTTTAGTTTCTGAGCTGTTTTATTTATATCTTCAAAGCATAATGGATTTGAGTATACCCTAAAAACAATAGCTCTATACTAGCAGTACTATTCAAAATTTGGAGCTCAGATATTTCTTGCTGCCATCTATAAAATGATTAATTCTCTTAAAATTTCTGACATTAAAAAGTCAGCCTCTACGGTCAATTAGACAGGATTACCTGGCCTGAGCCTTGAAATATAGCTGTATCTTGCCCAGCTGGTTTTCAAAATTTGTCTCTGCTTTCTTGCACTGGATGGGCTGGAGTGATTTCTTAGAGCTCTTCCCCAGATGTATCTGTTGCATCCTTCCCACACTGTGGTCTGCTCTGGTAGCCAGTTTATTGATGTTAATGGAGCTAAATCTGCATCTGCCCCTTGCAAAGTTAGAGTAAGTGGGGCAGAGCGCTCCCGCTCTGCGTCAAGAGAGGTATCTAGTCAGGGGAATGCGCACTCCCATTTCCCCTTACATCCTGTATGACTCTATTAACCAGGGCTTGCTTATCTGAGCTACAAATTATCCAATTTGTTTGTTTTCCATATAAGACAATAACGAGGTGTTACTATTGCTACACAGAGGACAATATTTTCTGAGTCCTCACTTTCACTAATTTAGTTCCTCGCTAGACACTTTTGGGTTTCTTCTGCTAGGAGGATAATGTGAATTATTTAATTGGACACAATTTTCTAAAGGTACTACTTACATTGTAATCAAAAGCCATTTATATGTATACCCACTGTGTACACAAAATTTTCTTTTGCACATGCAAAATAGACACACATGCAACAGTTTCCTTTAATGTGCAGGGAAATTTTATTTTCTAAATATGGTTTCAAACATGGGAAAGATATGAGCTCGAATCATTTTGGAGCTATTTTGCTCCTAATCCATGACAGTTTGTGGCAGCTATCTAGTCAGTATTTTACAGCTGTTGATGTATCTTCAATGAAGAAAGAGAAAGTTTACATGCATACATGTTAAGGATGCAAAGTCAGGTGCTTGGGGGAAAATAAATGCTATATTTATAGTCATGTATGCAATATGAACTCATTTCCCTTTATGAGTTACATTGTGTCATCATCATTGAACTACAGCATCAGGCACTGTGTTTCCCGCAGACTCCCCACTGCATGCAGTGCATGGGATGACTAGCCCTCACTCAGTAGCAAGTGCCCCAGTGCTGCTCATTTTCTTGTAGGGTCTTCCCCAGCATCATTCTGCTGCCCAGGGAAGTCATGGAGTCACAATTCTCGGAGGTATTTAAAAGACCTGTGGAGGTGGCACTTAGGCACATGGTTTAGTGGCAGCCTTGCAGTGCTGGGTTAGTGGTTGAACTCTATGATCTTAGAAGTGTTTCCCAACCTAAATGACTCTCTGATTTCATCTCAGCTGCAAACGTTAATGGCTGCATGGCTCCTGCCAGCTGAGGAGGCACTGTCATTCCAATGCGCATGTGTGGGGCTGAGGCACATGGGTGGGCACTGGGGCAGTCTGAGGGGACAGCTAACGGGAGGTGGTCGTTCTGAGAAAGCAAGGGCCTCATTTTGCAGAGCACTTGGGATTTCATCTTGCCCCATGTACTAACAACAAAACTATTGCTATTGGATGCAGTCTGTTGTCTAAGGCTGGCTATGTGTTTAAAAAAGTAGAATGGTATTTCTGGAAACACACTAGTGAAAATTCTTTTTCCATGACTGAGTATCCCAGTACAGCTTGGGAACAAAGGCAGTTTGTTAAAGCAGCAGCTGGCTAATCTAAAGCCTATCCTTTCTTGTTCTGCAGTCCCCTGCTTCTGCCATATTTCCGTGTCTTCAGTAGCTACAAGTGAAGCCCTGCACAGAGGAACTTCATTAGCTGTGCGCTGTGCACTGTATGGGGGGTGCTAAGGAAACAGAGGGTGTGTTCAGATGCTGTATCCTACTGGATGTGAATGAGAAGTTCTATTAAGGGTTCTCAAGCACTCAAAGGGGAGGGGGTTTGGATTGTTTAATCATTTTGGTGACTTTCGTATGAAAGCTGCCAAAATTTTAAAGAATCCTCTGTACCATAGATGTTGAAAGCAGGCACAATATTTTGTAGTCTTAGTTCCTATAAATAATGGAATTTTTCAATCTAAATCAATCCATCTTGGGGTAGCTCTTCACAGGAAAATACAGTCAAAACCAGAGGGTTCTCACAGAAGGATTCAGATTACTGTAGCTGGCTATCCATAATCTATCTGTGCCAACTATAATTAGCTGATTCTGCCAAGGTTTTCTGGTAATGTAATTTCTTAGCATTTGTTTTAGTAATGATCACGGTGGTTTCTGTGCCTCTCTTTTATGCATCTAACGCTTTAGGGATAGTGTTATATGTTACTTTCAGAATAATAAATGGGAAGAAATATATTCTTTGCAAAAGCTCATACAGTCAAATGTTAGCTTTTCACTCTTCTAGTTAGCTTTTCACTCACTGTTTTAATAAAGACAGAACATCACAGAATTCTTATATCGGGAGTTAATTCATCATAAGTATGAAATATCAGAGAGAACAGGGATGGGAGAGTTGCAGAAGATGGGACAGATAGAGAATTAAGCACCAACTTAGAAATTTTCTAAAACAAAGATGGAATCTGAAGCAATCTCTGGATAGGACATGTATTTGAAAGATAATATTCATATTGTTAGAAATAATACTGGTGTGCTTTTCATCCCTTGATTTCTAAGTATTTTGCTAAAACAAGTGGGAAAAATGCAGCACATGAGGAACAAAAAAAGATGGAGCAAACCCAATAGCATTTAAAAAAAATCAGATGGCAATTTTAAACCAGACTGGAGAGTACAGTAAGCTGCTGCGATAGTGTCCTCTTCTGCTCCTAATGACTCAGAAACAGATTTTAGTGTCTGTTAACATCAGAAATTTCAGAAGTCAGTGAGAAGTGGGGAACAGAAACAGAGAACGAGAGACAACAGAGATCAGAGTACAAACTGGGATTTTAGAAGAAATGGCAGATTTTGTCAGTATTCTGGAGATGGTAATGGTCAGTTTTCACACAAAGAGCACTACCAGGCTCATGAGTATCAGTTAAGGAGAAAGATGAGTGTGTGTATGAACACAAGCCAGTTCCTGTGCTCACTGGACGTACAGACCATATGACCTTTGAAATAAAATTAAGGTCTGGACTAATGAGAATGAAAGGATGATAATCAGCAATGTGAGTCCTTGAAGCATCTATGAGTAAGAAATCAGAATGAAGTTAGGTTGGAGCAGTTTAAAATTAAAAATGTCAGAAGGGTAAAAGGGAGAAAAAGAAAAAGACAAAGCACTAGTCATATAAAAACAAGCTACAAGATTTGAACTAATAATGTTATTTCAGAAAAGAAAAAAGATGAAGAAAAAAAAGTCCAAGAACACAGCCACAGGCTCTCTTTTTAGAAGACCAATTTAAAGCTTGGACTAGTATGCAGTACAGTCATAAATAATAATAACTGTTAATTAAGTTTAGGAATGAGACCTGCAGAGGTACAATTTGTATGAAGACCTGAAAATGCCCAAACCAGCTTCTTGTTCAAAGCAATGAAAACAGCAGAAATTTTAATTAGTTGTTTAATATTGAATATCCATCAGTATTTGGTATGAATTGTTATGCAGGGAGGAGTGAGTGCTCCAAAGAGGTCAAGAAATAGACTTTAATGCAAAGCTGGTGGTTCAAATCTTTGTTCTTGGAAGGAGTTGTTTTAGAACTTAAACTATTTATTGTGGAAAACTTATGGCAACCCTAAGGTTTGCTCTTCATCTGGAAAGGGAATCCTGTTTTTAATTAATGTTTTTAATCTTCATAAAGATAATTTCAACACTATTGGGATATCACAAGCAACTAGCTCATATAACCTTGTAAAGCAATTTTCTATGGGTAGTTAACTTTACTGGTTAGCCTGCTTATCCTCTTCCCTTCCCCTGCCACTCTTTCTATAGGTAAAACAGAATTACTGTTTACCCATCTCTACTGGAGAGATCTTCTTTGATACATCTCAAGCTAAAATTTGACTTTTCAATAGAAGGTTTTCTCTGGGCTGTTGAGATTGATCCTACTTCTAGGAGGTTTCTGAAAAGCCTTTACCTTTCTTGTGGATGCCCTGATCCTTGTGTTTATGAAGGGTACCGACCCACTTTGTCACTTCAGTCTGTCCATATACTTCCATTTTTTAATCTGTAGTCTCTCCATTTTATAGTCATGACAGAACCCCGAAATACTGAAATCTGACTCTAAGCAGTAAAATAGTTTAGAGACTCTTAGTCTGGATTAGAGACTGGCACACAGAAAGCTAAATTTGTCTTGCAGTCACCTCCCTTGTACTGGTGCAAGCACTGTTGGAGCCAGGTCAGGTGACTGATCTGATGAAAGAACTAATCTAATCCTTTTCACCTAAATTATGAACATCCTAATAGCTCCCCAAGGGATACTTGTGCTGGGCAGAGAACAGAGCAGCAGTATGGATTCATATCAGCTGGGGCCTGTCGAAGCTGGACCTCATCTCTGAATTTGCCAACACTGATAGAAGAAGACCGGAAAGAGCTGGGGAATCCTACAGATTAAGTAGGATTCCATAAAGCTTTAAATTTCCCTTTCATTTTTCTGGATCCGGAACGTTATATTCATTGTGTCTGATCTATTATTGTTTCACACTGCTCTAAATGTGTTCATTTCATTAGAGTGACTACTGACTTTCAGCAGTGGAATTTAGAGTAGACAGTTGCTCAGAACAGATTGCCATAATTTAAAAAACTTGAATTGAAAACAAAATAAGCATAAAGAGACAAGGTTGATTTTTTGCACTACTTCTGGAGCAAAAAAGAAAATTCTGTCTGTATACACATACATATCGATCTAAATGGAACACCCATTTCTGTAGGTATCCTATGAACCATACTGTTCACTAACTTTGCAATTATTTGTCATTGTTTTTCTACTGGAAAACTTCAGTAAATGTTTTCCTTGCTGTTTGCACACATACATGAATATTGGTGTCCTACATTAATGTGTTGATCTGTGCATTCCTTTTGATTTCTAAGCATACCTTCTGTTGATATTAAAGGGAATATCAACAGGTGTATCAATGTCATAAATGGAAGCCCATGACTTTTTGTTTCATAAGTGGAAGCGCATGATTTTGTGATTTTATGTCTTCAGGTAGACCCATGGGATTTAATGTGGAGAATTTATAGGCAGCACCAATGATCAAAGGTGCTGAACCAGACCTGTACTGATGCCCACATAAGGCTTGTGAGCAGAATGGAGGCAGAAGATATTGAGAATTGACACAAGAATTGTGTCATTTCTAGTGCTGTGTTCTGCACGGCTAGAAAACTGCTGTGTTAAATATTCCTCTCTACTCTGAATTGCTTCCTTAATCCTGTGCCTTGTTACCTTTTCTACTTGGTGTTACTGCCTCACGATTACTCATAATAAGGCAGTTTGTTAATCGAAGATCCAGTTCAACATCCATTAGAGTCAATGGGTATATCTCCTTTGATCCAAATGTCATCTCATAGTTTTTCATTTGTTCAGAGGTATTTTATACACATAAAATCCAATTTATTGAAATTAATTTCTCTATTCCTTTAGGCAGTTTTAGCCATGAAAATGTCATGCTTCATAAACAGCAACAACAAATGGTTATTTTTATTGCTTCTTTGTTTTTCTTTTCTTTTTGAGTTTTATGACAAAAGAAAATTAGCTTGATTAACCACAGATTATAGTTCGTAGGTGAGCCCAAAGGAACAAATATCAACTTGGGGATCTGATTTGAAGAAAGAGTTTAAGCAAAGAAAAGAATGGAGGAATACAAAAAAATAGAGCTTTCATAGCAAGACAGAGAATTTTCTCATTTTATTAATCATTCAGGCAAAACTTAGAGCTGATTTAATTAAAGGACTGTGCACCATTTCTATCCAAGATAAGATGGTTTTACATAAAGTATGAGTCACATGAAAAAAACTCCACAGCTGTATTCCCTAGCTATGATTTCATAGCATTTCATTTATAAAGCAGGATTGGACTCAGTCATGCTGGATCAAAACCTTCAAAGAAAACACAAGCACTGTCTAAACAAAATGGTGTTGGTGATTAAGCAGATATCACAGTGCTCCAGACCAGACCTTGTCTCATTCTGGTACTTTGCTAGTCCAGCCTTTCAGTATTACTGCTGCATACGACAATGGAATGTAGGTCCCATGTCTACAAGAAGGCAGAGAATTCTTTCTAGAGACATTCCAATCCAAGTAATGAAATGTAAAATGGAATAATCTTTTAATAGTGATATGCAAAGGAAGGAAGTAAATTTCCATCTTTTAAACACTACACCACACCTTTTCACTGATTAGCTTTTGACAAGGTGTATTAGAGCTATGGTATCATTTGAAATATTATAGTCTTTTTAATAGCAAGTCTGTATTTTATAACTATCCCAACATCATGGTGGTATTCTAGTGTATTCGTGGATGCCTTACTGATTTTCTTTAACAGTGTGTGAGATGAAATGTTCAGCCATACAGAGGAGAGTATATCATATATTCTATTGCTAAGTGCCCTTGAACAATGTAATTTTAAAGATGAATTAATTTTACTAAAATAATTGTGGTAAGAAACAGAACATGAAATACAGCTTGCTCATTATGATAGTTAACAGTGTAAGGAGAACGAAAAATGATTCAGAACAAAACATATATTCTTGAAGTCTTTCAATGTTATCACCAAATATCATGTTCATGATACTTTTTGTTTCTTTTGGGGACCTTCTTGGTGTCTAATTGTATTATGAAGACCATCTGGTCTCTTTATTTCTCAGTTTCTTTGAATTCTTTCTAGTTTAATATAAGGATAGGTTGATTCCTATAGTCTTATTTTAATATTTAGATTCCTACTGTGGGCCACTTTACTACCTAAGTAAGCTTTCTGTTGCTGTAATAAATGATAGGGAAAACTTCTGCTTTCAATCACACACTTATACAAACTAGAATAACATCTTGGAAAGCAGTGACCTTTCTACAGACTGACATAAGTGGGTGCAAAGCTTCTCCTGTGGTAGTTACATATTTCATTACCTGTGGAAATACAAGGTATGAACACCATCATATTAATCACAGCAGCAAAGGACATGTGGACACTGTCATGGTCTGACCTCCAAGGCTTGCTCCGAAGCCTCTGCTCTCTTGCTTCTGCTGAGAACACAGGGAGCAGCCAAGCAGCTCTCAAGGTTCTTCTGAGTACAAACTCTGTTTAGGGAAAAGGCTGCCTCCCTTATAGACCAAAAAACCCACCACGGAGGCTTCAAGAACTGTCTTTTTCACTGACTCCTAGAGCAAGGATTAGAAATACATGAATCAAGAGGAAAAGCAGCAGAAACAAAATCTACTCCCATAAACCAAAGCACTCTAGCCCTCCAGGGGACCTGAGAAGGGTGCTTTCTATGAAGGTGCTCTCACTTTTCTGCTTACACTCTCCTCCCACATTTCTTGCCTCAAATTCTGCTAAAGACCACTTCCTTAAAGAGCAAAGAAAAACAGAGAAATCATTGAAATGGTCAAAATATAAAACATACTTTTTAAATGCTGATTGATTTGGAATGATATTTTAGGCTTTTTTCTTGCCTTTTCCTTTAAATGAAATTAAAGAGGCAAGCAGCTTTTTTTGATACCTGCTATGAAGGCTGTTACTGGTCCTTGATAATGCCTTTGTTTAAGTAGAAGTTGTGGCTGCTTAGTACTTCTCAAGATGGATGTATCATGCCAGCTTTTACCCCTAATTTATATTCTCAAGCAAACCTAAAGGGAACTTACATTTTTAACTTCCAGTGTTTGATTTCATTGTTCAAAGTTTTGTTCTTTTTTTTCTTTGTTTCTTTCTGAACAAAAATTAGATTAGAAAGAACTTCAAAGGATATCAGCTGCAAGAGGGTTGTTGATTTCAGTGGAATTATACTAAGTTATAAAAAAAAATCAGGTCAAAACAGGGGAAAAACTTTAAAAAGTATATGCATTTAATATTCTTCAGGCTTGCTTTGACGAAGCTTTCAAAAGGTGATCTGCTTACATTTTGTTCACACTCATTTCTTTTAGGTACATAAACGTATGCCTTTCCAAACAATTACTACAGTTCATCTTTGCTCAGCTTCCCACTAGTAAAGCTGGAATCAAGTTCTTGAAAGAGTATCTGAGCATAGTTAGAGATGCAGTCCAAAAAGATAATAATCTATATGTGTAATTATGGAAGGTGATGTATATAAAGACAGAAACAACCCTTTGTCATTGCAATCTAGGTTAAAGATGGTCTGTGCCTTAGGAATAAGGCAATGTGGACAGCTCTCATTAGCTACTTTAATCCTATCTGCAGGGGCTGTTACAATCATCCATTTAATGACACTCAACTTCCTGTGTTTTAATAAATAAGGCTGTATGAATCTGGAATATCACAGGAATTGCGACTGTGCAGAAAACACTTTTGGTGATGAACAATTCAACTTCCTAGTTGGAAGCCCTCAAAAAAACAAAACCCCGAAGGAGTTAATCTGTGATGACTTTTTTGGTTTTTTGCTTATCATATAGATATTTTTATATTAATATAAAATTTTGTGTTTTCCTCAATTTAGCTGAAAAAAACCACCCTTATATTCGTTGGCTATTTTAGACGGTGTGTTACTGCAGCAATGGGAAAGTCTAGGGAGTGCATCCATGGCTGGTTATCAGTCTTAAACACCTTGAATAAATTGCATAGCATCAGGAAAAACAGATGACTTCAGCCATCCAAAAAAGTAAAAGAAAATGCATTGCCTGCAGCCTCTTGCCACTATTATAAAATAGAAATAATTATGGAGAGGGGAAAAAAATTCTTCCATGTACATTTACTAAAGTATATGTCCATGTCATCATTGAAAATGTGCCTGAAAGTTCTAGCATAGTAAAGCCATTTCATATAATGAATTTTGTTATGCCTTCTCATTTTCTGTGGACTCTGAAAATCTAGATCTACCTGCATTCCCATCGTCATAGTATCTGATGTTTTTGCATTTTTATTTTTTTTATTCTAGCAGTATTGTTATAAAAGCCATTATATCCATTGCACAGCTGAGGAGCTGAGGATACTTACAGGGACATAAAGCCATAGTCGTACATAGTGACTGCGCTGCAACCTTCAGCTAGAGGCTTATCTTTTTGGATTTCAGTGCCTGGGACACCACAGGCATCTGTGCCATCCTGGTTTCAGCCAGCCACTATGTTGTTTATTTTTACAGCAAAGCATGAGAGGTGGGAGGCGATGCCTGGCTTTATCTGGTGTTCTAGAACCTTTGCCCCAAAGCCTTGATATATGGGTCAACATGCTACTTAACCTGAGGGAGTTGAAAGCCTTGTGTGTACAAACACCACGAACAGGCTAAAAAAGAATAGTGGGTGCTGTGAGCGACCTATTGAGGCTGGGCCACGATGCAACCAGGAGGGCATGGCTCCCTGGATCATAAAAGGAGCCAGATTGTTTTGGCTGCTGGAGAGCATGGCTGAATAAAAACAAGGACTTATCTTCTCCAGTCTGCTCTCAGGATTCATCTTTTTAACTGAAGAGTGACTGAACAGCAGATTGGAGTGAAGATGCTAGTGGTTTCTCGTCTGTATACACAACTTGTACTTCTGTATGCTTCCATCCAGGTCTGTCAGACTTAGAGATAATTTGCCTTTTCAAGACCCTCAGGTTGTGTTCATCTTTGTATATTTAGCAGCGTCTAGTGGTGTTCTTGGGTATCTGAATGCACTGTCTGTACTCTTTTAGAGCTGTTCCTGCCTACTTTGCTGACTCTCAAAGAATTCCTGGGCACAGTTCAGGAGTTGGCATGATACTCAGTCCGTTGCTGGAAGGAAATTTGTATGTAGTCTCCTGTCTCGGTGCATAAGAAGGCTTAACTTTATGAAGGCAGGACATTCTCTGCCAGTTGGCCTCACTGCCAGAGAACAGTGCTTGCACATTTTGTTTGCTAGAGTTGCTATGTCTTAACAGTCTTAAACATGATGTTTTGTGAATTCTGAATTGTTTGAGTATGTACCAGGCTCACCTCAACCAAGGTAGGTGAAACACAGGACTTTTCATGGCTCATACTCTTGGAGTTGAATGCTTAAATGTAGGTACTTTGGGATCTCTTTTTTTCTGATATTTGATTTAGTGCTACAGCTGAGGTCACAGACCAAAAATGAGCTTTAAGACCAGCTCTCCTATTTTTTTTACTGATATCATTATCATCATTTCATTCGGCTATTTTTTCTGTATTAACAGAAACACATGCTTGTGTGTATCCTTTATTTCTGTCACAGGAAAATGTTACTGTTTTCCTCCTGTGTACTGGGATCACAGTAGGTAATAACAATTTTCTCTGTCAGCTAGCAGGAGAAATGGCAGTCTCTTTTTGTATATGGCACTCCCATATACACTTCTAGTAGTGAAAGAAACTTGTCTCTCTGGAAGAGGCCTACTGCCTGGACTGAAGGCAGGCGTGTAGCAGCCAAGCAGCAAAGTGACCAACTGCTACATAACAGAACACATTCCAGGATATGAGGACAACTCCTGAATGCTATGGAGAACCTGTAACACTTGGAAATGTGTATCTAGGTACACAAAATGGGGCTAAAATCTGAAAAAAAAAAATTAACAGCTCCTTCTTGAATACGTCTGGTCTTTGCGTGTCTGTCTGAGTAAAGTAAGAATTTACCTTTTGATGTCTTCTGTTCGTGCTGCAAAGTCAGGCAGCTTGCATAGATTAGAGGGGTTCTTCCCTTCTGAGTCACATTTTAGAACAGAATTGTTAAGGGCTGAGTGCAGTGTTGATACATGAAACAGAAGGAACACAGCTTGACTTTCAAACCCAAGCAAGATTGTGCAGTACTAGCAATTAGGAAGAAGATATTTGTACATGTAAACTGCAAGTCTTATCTGGAACTCACTGAGTTAATAATCTTGGGACCTTATGATGTTTCTTTTACCAAGACACAGCAGTTTAAGGACATTGTTGTGCAAAACTTTGTACAAATCTAGTAATAGATCAGCTGGTCTGTTTTTAAAAGGAGGGAAGGAAGACTATTTATTTCCCCCCAAAGGAACTGCTACAAAGCTATTTTCCTTATCAGAAGAACACCTTTTTCCGGAATGTTATCTCTGACATTTGTTCTTTATAACCTAATGAGGGCAAGTGGAACACCATGGGAATGAGTAATTGTTGATTTGATGTAATTTTAACTTTTGTTTCAAACCTGCACATGGAGTTGGTATTTTGAGCCTTCATTTTGCTTATTGGTGACCTTGGGCTATTTTGTAGTCAATACGAGGGGAAAAAGATAGTGCTTCTTTTTACAGCTAGGCTTTAGGTGGCTCAAACTCTTGCCTAGACACCATACAAAGTTTCAACATATTTTTTTCTTCTGTGAGCAGCAGAGTGTTGCTTGTTCTTCCCACATAAAATGGTAGGGCATATTTGTAATACAGGTTCTTCTCTGAATGTTTGATTTAGGCCTCTGACACATCTTGTAATAAACACACAGTGGCCTTCCTGGCTAAGGGACCTGCTGTGCAGGTGGAGTGAGGCAGCACTGTGGCCCTGCCTGCTGCCCCAGTGCTCAGTGGGGCTGGCAGTTGGCTGGGTGCTGCCCGCCCTGGCACACAAGCTGACCTTTTTTCCTTAGGGAAGGTTCCAGGAATTCCCCCAAAGCAATCTTCGGGCATGGTCATTCCTGGAAGATGGACTTTACCAGACGTAAGGGGCTATGCAAACCTGTTACTCCACTGGTCAGTGGTGTTGGCATAGGGATTGATCCTTTCTGGGATGGATGCAGCATTGTGCATACAGTAATACCCAGTGACTGGAGGAGAAGCTTGTGTATCGTCAGATATGCCCACGCTCCACTCATGGCCAGCCTGTTTTAATATGCCTTCTTGGTACTAAACAAGCATGAGGGAAACCTGAGGTTACACATTTTCAACATGCATCAAAAGTAAAGCTATGAAAAGTACAGATATAACCTTATCTGTGCCCAGGTGCAGCCTCTTTCTATCCTGGCATGAACTCAGTGGTGTGTTAAATTCTGAATACAGAATACGAGGTTGTAGAGTATCAAAGCTTGGGGAATACGCTGATACACTCTCTTGAATCTTAAATGGCTGAACAGCTATGGTGTTTTCGCATGTCCCTAGTACTTTACATGGTACTCTAATACCAAACCCCTAGATGAAGGTGAATACCCAGTATTGCTACTCTGCCAGGATCAGAGCACAGCTTCTATAATAATAGGCAGAAAAACTGCTTTGGCTCAGCCTGACAGTTAATAACCATTCTTTTTATTTCCGTCAGGAAAATGTTTTTTCTAAATGCCGCTTTCTCTTCTTCACCATACTTGGCTATTGGGAAAACTAGAAGAGTCATACACAGATAAAAAGTAATTTAAATGTGATATAGAACTAAATGTAGTTTTTTGCTATTGTCATCTCTCTTGGCTACTGGCCAAAGAGATTTGGTTCTCAGCTGTTATGTCATCTTACTCATGGATGTGTAAGGGTGATCCCCAAGACCTCTTCCAAGTCTGGACCTGAGAGCCACAAGCCTCCGCAGTAACATCATCCTCTGTGCCAGAATGACCCTTTCTGGGGAGCTGAGACAATCAGCAGTAATAAGAGCTAAAATAAGATAGCTTTCTTTAAAGAAGCCAGCAAGAATCTGGCTCAGAACGCAATCGTAAAAATGCCTTTGTCTATCACCAAGCAGAAAACTTTCTCCAGTTGCTTTCAGAAACCCACACATGGACTGTCCATCTATACAGTTTCTTAAGCAGCATTTGTCCCACATCACCAGTTTCAGCCACACATTTCTGCCCACATGCTGCCTATTTCCTTAGTTATTTCTTGGGCAGCTCTCTTCCCCCAGCTGTTTTACTGTACAGCCACACAAATAGCAGTGCTTGCACAGCAGTGGGACAGCATGGTGCTGCTTTAGCTGGCATTGCCACATAAGAAACAGCAGTCTTTGTGTAGTGTCCTTTGGATCCTGTCACTTCCTAAACCTTCCACGTGATTTCTTCTGGCCTTGCTTTCCAGGAGAGGGGGAGAAGGAGGAGAAAGCAGTCAATGAGTACTAATGTCTCTGAATTAAGCTTTTTCCCAAGTAGCAGTTTATTCAACATATGATGGACCATTCAGTCACAGTTTGGATACAAATAATTTCAGTCTTTTCAGAAGAAAAGTTTAACTCATTTCTCCACTTAGCCTCAGGTTAGTGAACGGTTGGGGACACTGGGGCATACTTAGTGAACATAAAAATATCGCCATAATTTTTTATGTTCTCCACACCCTAAATATTCACTTGGTGGTGCACATACCATAGTGCTTCTCAGAATACCCAGACTAGAGTTCTTTTGCAGTCTGCAAAACTAATTAAAAGGTTCAAAACAAGCAGTCTGAAAGAGCATATTCCTGCTAAAGCTTTGCTGGTCAGTTGTGTCTGCAGACTAATTTATCCTCACATCTTGATCAATTGCCTCATGCCGTAATGATCTCATACTTTTCCCATTCAATCTCAGAGTGTTTTTAATGATTGGAAATCTCTGTCTCTGGCTGTGCTTTATACCTTGTGCCATTTCATTGACTTCAGGAAATTTCTTAGGAAGAGTTTCCACCTTTCGCTGGAGCTAACTAAGGGGCACTTCAAGTTGTGTGATTCTTCAGCAGCACCTCCCAGAAAGAACACACTCAGGAGGAACAAGATAAATCAAACAATACAGGCAAGGACCTAATGCAGACAATTCACAATAATAAAGTATCTGCATTAGTCTCAAAACAGCAATTCAGAGGAGCATAGGATTAAGCAAATACTGTGTATGCTAGTTCATTTGCACCATCTGCTGAACCAAATATCAGAAGGGGAAAGGATAGTAGACACATGGGGCTGTGTGTTGAAATAGATTTGGAAAAAGGAAATTGTTTCAGAAAGCTATGAAAACAAAAATCTGGGTGCTTAAAAATCTGAAGCCAGGAGAGGGAAGAAAGAATGATGTCACTTCATAGACCTCAGAGATTTGCTTTTTTCATTTACCATTTTTAGAAGTGGGGAAGGTTGTGGAGCTTAATATAATCTACTCTGGAGTCTAGTTCAGACAGGAATTGCTGTTTAACTATAGGAACCACAAGCAGGGTTCCTATTATGCAGAGAACAAGAAGCACAAATTTTTCAAATGTACATGGATGCTGTGAGTACATGCAAAGTTGGGGCTTGGACACAGTCACCAGGATACAGCCGCAGACTGACTGTGTTTAGACGGTTTAGACATTGCAGCCACTTGCTAAGAATCTTTTGTGTTCACCAGAACATGTGAGAGACATTTGGAACCTTTCAGCTGATCTTCAGATCAATAATGTTACTGAGAAAGCTTTCCTAGAAAATATGATCAAAAGCTGAGAAATTCTGTTGTTCAGATACTATTGTAAAATATGTGTATTAGTCAAAAGATGATACTGGATTTCTGCATTGCCAAACACAGGAACACTAAAATAGGGAAAAAGATCCCATTATTCCAGTAGTCTGGGAAGTGCTGATGCATCTCTCCTGAAGTGTCATATGGTATATTAGCATAAACCAACCCGTTTCAAACCCTGAAAATATGTGTTTATTTCTCTTCATCAAGACTGCTTAAATATTGGAAGTTACAGTTTTTCCCTTGTAATATAAATTGCTACAAGAAATGTAAATTAATTGTTACTTATTTAATTGATAATAATTACACTTAACAATCTGTGCTGCAAAAGGTAATGGCTGTGGAAGTCAAAAGGCATTTGCACAGAAGCTTAAATTGGTGATAAATGGCTTCGTGTTGTGAGATGACACATAAGAGCTGTAAATACAGTCCCATCTTTAAAGACTTGAAAAATTCTGGTTTAGCTGCAAGAAAAAAAAAAAAGAGGAAAAGAATTTTCTGTGTCCGTTCTTTGGGTGTTCAATAGGACGATATTCTGGAACGTGATTGTAAAAATTAGAAAGGTCCCTTTAAAATGCAATAAAAAGTAGGAATTGTTTATTTTAAATTTCAGTTCTTACAGAGTCAGAACACCTCAAAAATACTCATGAAAGCATTCATAGAGAGATGGTGTTAAAGGACATAAGGCAACAGAATAGAATTCAGTCGGACTTTGTGTATATCATGGGCCATTATACTTCACTGAATTACTGCCAAACTGAGCCTAGTGGCTTCCATTTCACTGAGACATAACTGGTGTTTGGCAAGAGCAGAAAGTATCCTCACAGTACCCATTTCAAATTATGGAATTATTAGTTTTCTTATTATATAGATGGGACACAGAGTAGTTTGGGGAACCATTGAGAGGTCTTTCTGGATGCTATATGCTCTACCAAGAGGCTATTTTCTCATAGAAAAAAAAAGGAAAACACCACAGGAATCTTGAGATCTCAGTAGCTCCTTCTCCATAAAACTGACTTCTCCTAACGCTAGGGATGATAATGAGAATTTGACGATTGTTCTGTGACTTGTGTGATATTTTCAGTCCTGGCTGGAACACATTAAAAAGCTGTTTTGAAGATAGAGGATACATTACTGTGATCACACTAGCAAAAAAAGTTCAAAATCTGTCCTTGCTCTCTAAAAGCACTGAACTGCCTGAAGAAAATAGATGTGTTAGCATAGGCAAAATTACCCAAACCTTGTGTCAGAATTGAAATTCACATTGCCTTGCTCACATAAGAAGGTGTAAATTGTATTTTTTTCGATATAAATAAAGTTTAAAAAGCCAAATTGTAGTTGTTTTTGTAGTCAGAGTTTCCAGCGACAGGCACCGTGTCTTATGAGCTTCCAAAGACATTGTGACCACTATGGAAATAACAGTTGCACTGTCCCCAGCAGCACTGGGACCACTGCACACTGTCTACATGCATCAGTAACATATGGACAGTGCTATTTTCAATAGACCACAGATTTTGGCTTCCTCGTCCAGAAATGTCAGTCTGTCCAATTAGTCCAGTTCCTCTTCACTATGGAAGACAAACAGGACATTCCAGTCACCAGACCTGGAGCTGTCACTGGGTAATTGATGCTCCCTGCCTGCATTTCCACCAGTAAAGGAGACAGACCTATGGCACTGAGTTGAGAGCTCCGATATAAATATCCACCCAGGTGACCTGTTGGCACATTTTCTCAAGTTATCCCATGCCACCTCACTGTCTCCCAAACTGTGTCTTGGTGCCGTTCTTGGAGCAACCTGGGTGAGAGTAGTTTTTAGAAAGTGTGAAGGGGCCACCCTCTGCTGGGAGCAGGCAGGGCTGACCTGTGTGCATGCAAGTGCTGCACTGGCAACCCTCCCTGAGGGCTGGAGAACGGGCCTCACCTGCTTCATTTGGGAATATTGTATTTTATAATTCATCCCTAAGTGGTTCCATACCCATTAGCAATGTATCCTTGTCCATTGGATCATCAAGCCATATAAACTTAGAATGGCTCAGATGAGAGGAAAATTACATTTCTGTTACATTAACAGAGCATCCATTGTGGAATTGAGGCTGACTTTGTTGTCTGTGTTGGACAATATCTGAGCTGATGCTGGAATGAAACTGGCAGATGATTCCCTGTATGCTGTGAAGCATGCTGATACAAAAGTAATCTGTCAAATTTTCTTGAAAAATATTGAACTGTTCAAATTAATTTCTACAAGCACAGCTGTCTGCATCACCAATACCCAGGGGCTTTAACACCAGGGCTTCTGTGCTGCTGAAGCACAACCTTAGTCACACACTTCAACAGCTTTGAGAGTAGTGCTGCAGTGCAATTCGTAGCCCTGATACACACACAGAAGACCTTTCTCAATATTGCTGTTACTGAGAACTTCAAATGAATGGATGCATTTGAAAGACTTCCCAGAAAATACATTTCCTTTTCAGCTGGCAGCTCAGTTATTCATCTAAGTAGTCTGTGGATTAAGTAATTTGACAGGTTTCTTTTGTGAAACAATTGTGTGTCATTGCTCTCTCCTTTTTCCATCTCACCTGTACAACTAACCCAGAAATTCAACACAGATGTTTCAAGGCACACACCAGGACCAGGCAGCAGCCACACCAAGTAGCATGTGATGATGCTGGTATTCACCACAGGGCCCATAAATGGAACATTTAACAGGGACATCATTTAACATTTAACATCATAAAACAGGGAGGGAAAACCAGAAGCAGGGAAAGGGTTAAGAATATTGTTTTTTCCGATTTGCTTTTTAGCTCACTTCTTGGCAGAAGTCTCTGTGGACAGGGACAAAGAGGGAGCACAGATTTTAGTCATTTCATGTCTTGCAAGATTAGTGCAGGGAGGTCAAGTTGAGGTACAGCATCATGTATTATAAAGCAGCAGAATGACCTGGTATCTAATTTATTAAGTGACCAGGCAGCTTGGGCAGTCTGATTTTTCTACGTGTGTAGGAATTCTCAGTTTGTTGGTACTGTTGGTACTTCTTCTTTCTGTTTATGCTGTGCTGCAGGGTGGGGTGGGTGGGAAGAGGCTGGACTCTCCCCATTCAGATGCAGCTGCCATGTCATGGCACTTTCCTGTGTGTTTCCCTGGGGATGACTTTCACAGCAGACACTCAGACCACAAGCACTTGTGAGCGGGTGGTGTAAGGCAGTGCCAGTGTCCCCACAATGTCCCCACGGCACTGCGAGATGCAGTCATTCTGGGAACAGGGCCATACATGCCATTGTGTTTTACCTCCACCTGATCATCATATCCACCCACCTAAAATTCCATCTCTGTTTTCTATATAGATCCTGACAGAACAGCTCAAGTACACTGTGTACAGTCAGAGGACAAGTATTGATTTTGCTGTACCTGAATAAAATTCTTAACAGAAAAACAAAGCTAATGTTGGTGTTTCTCTCTTTTGACTTCTGTGCGTGGGTTTCTGTTCTCACCACATAGTATTTGATCCGTATGAGGTACACAGTCAGAGCTTGATTTTTAAGATGTGCACGACGCAGGCTCTGATCTGTGCAGGCACAATTTCAGAGCCAGTAAATAATTTTGCCTATGTTTTATTGCCTGTATTTAATTGAAGCGCAAAGCAATAATTTCCTTCCTACCTACAAATCAGCGAATCAGATAGGCAGTTATTTCATTTTTCTGGTGTAATTATCAGGAACCGTACCCTACCACATCAGCATTGCCTAAAAGTTTCAATGTGTAGTTTATTTGCACTTCACTGGACCAAGGGACAACTAGCCTGCTCTGAAGTGTATCTTTGTTTATTTTGAAGAGGTTGCTGTGAATTAAGGTTATTAAGGTATTATTTTAATAATAGGTATAGTATACATTAGTTGTGTTGCTAATTATATTGTCATGAAAACATCTGAAGCCTTATTAACGTACCCACCATCGATACTTAAAAGCATCGTTGCCTGATGGTGACAATACAGATTCACTAGTGGATGATCTATGACTGCAAGCATTAAATACTCCCTACTTTAAAGTCATTAATCCCTACTTTCTTCAAATACATTTAATTAAAAAGTTCCATTTTCCAGTAATTGCTGTTTTTATATAACCCTGAAATGGAATTTTATTCAGGCACAAGGTCTTTTATATAAACATCCATCTGTCCACAGCATAACAGTGCTGGGACAAGTTTTGTGGATTGGGTGAGAAGTGAAGAGATTACAGAAGACTGTGTCCTTGTAAGAACTGTGAACTTTTGTCCTCTGTGTAACAGCTTTGGAGCATTTTTGCTTTCAGAATTTTGGTGCCAAACAAGGGAATTGCAGAGTCAATAGGAGAGAAAATCATGATACAATGGGTTTTATGCCTACTGGAGTTGCAGTATTAGTTTATAAAGAAAAGCTTCCTTATTCCTTTTTCTCCTGTGTCAAGGTCTGCACTGCAAAGTATCCTCCCTTCTATTTGAACACAGAATTAAGCAAACCTAAATTGCATGTACAAAAATACAAATACGTGTATATATATATATCTCATCTGTGCTTCAGACTGAGAGATATCACTAATAAAAAGAAACTATGTTGGTATTAATAAGGCTGGCATTCAAAAAGTATGAAATAAATGCATGGAAGTTTGTCAGCTTATTAATCATTCCATTACAAGTGGTGTTTTTACTTTCATTGCTCCAACATCTAACCACAGTTCACTGGCTAAAGGCCAAGGTAGCTTTTGCATTGGCACATTACCATGCGGTGTACTTCTGTACTTCTCTTCCATTTATTAATGCTGCAGACTTCCTACAATTCAGGCTAAAAATAGAACTGGTTATGTGAAAAACACTGCATTTGTGCTTGAGCCGCAGTATAGAAACAAGAGGATTTTATATGGATGGGGAGAGAGATTCATGACACAGAAGAGCTAACTGCTTATATTCTGGAAAAAGCTTTCTTTTTTCATGGTTGTAAATAAAATTAGAGTTGCTATGTACACGTTAGTCTGAAGGATGAATCACAGTTGTTGTATTGCCTCAGTCTGTATGAATCTTCATGTGTATCTATTGTATGAAGGAGAGATGATTTCTTGTACAAGGAAACCTGAAAATAGAACAATGTATGGAAGTGAACTTGTAAAATCAAAGGTGAATGTGATGGTTTTTAATGTAGAGACTGTCTTCATCTGTGTCACGTATTTTGAAGTAGCTGCAAAAAGTATATGCAAACCAAAAACTTCAACCTCACCACTAAATTTTTGGACTTGCATTTTGGCCTGGCATAGCATCTCCTATCATTCTGCTTTCAGTAACTTTAAGTCAGCATTTGCTGTCTGCAGACCATTTCACCACGAAAACATTTCTAAACTTATTTCCAAGTTGTAATACAGCTGCAAACTAAAAATTGTCAGCATTCAAATGCAGTCCTTACACTCTTGATCTTTTTTATAATGCTGTGATTTGTTTTGAATCAACAGTAGTTTGAACAAGACAAACAACATACCAGATTCCATCTGAACCTAAGGGAGCTGCCAGGGACACAGGTGAAGAGTGATAGTGGATGCATTTCATAGTCAAAATGAAAAGCGGCAAAACTGATAAGGTCTCATTGTTGCACAAATAGAAAAAGCTAACAGTTTGCATATCAGAAATATCAGGTGTTAGGATTTGACTCAGAACTGCTGAATAGGAGCTTGTTTGCCTTTGGAGAAATAGAGAGGAAGGAAATGTCATGCAGCAACATCACACGTGATAGTGATGGGAGATGGCAAACAAGGAAATAGACCTTTCCAATACTGTTTCCTAGAGATACTGTTTGGACTGGCTGTGATGGTGGATTATTAAGGAATTCTGATTATTAAGTATCTGTGCTTGGCAAAGAATAAGAGAGCAACAAACCTCTTTTGAAGTGCACCACAATCTCCGAAGTCACCCTTGTTTTTCTTAACTTGGTACTGTGTAAGAAATAAAATTGGTGATCGTGTTAGAAGCAGAGGCAATAATATTTAAATGAGAACAAATTGTAAGCTGTATGATTTTTGAACTATCTAGAGAAAATGAAATTAAGAAAGCTTTCAAATGCCATATGCTTTGTACTAGGCCACTGAAACACAGTGAAATAAAACAATAGCTACTGGGTTTCTATGTCAATTCATAACCTATAATTGGATTTTAAAAAGGAGGTATTAGTTCACTGGACAAGGCTTAAGTAAAAAATATTTGGTGCAAAGTTCTTAGTTCTTCCTCTTAATTACTACAGACCAGCTTTAAACCTTACCTTACAGGGGAACTCCATCCAAATCCAGTATAGATTGAAATTAATGAATCTGTTCCAATTTACATTAAAATTTAATTTTGTCCTGACAAGCTCTCTGAAATTGATACTCACTGCAATACTGAGTGCAGTATAAAAGATCGTATCATGCAGTCAACATGATGCACTTTGCAATGTAATTTAACACTAATGTTAAATTAAATTACAAAGATAAATTTTATGGTCTCTCTTAAAATCATTTAAGAGCTTAATTCTTATCTGATATGTGTAAGACACAAATCTTTCCTATTGATCACCGACTATATAGATAATTGTGAGAGAAAAATCACAAAATATGATGGGCTGTCCAAGGCTTTTCTTTATGGTACAGACATGTGATTTGATGTATTAGACCTTTTCTGCAGTTAGGATCTCTGCTAAAGGAAAAGGCTCAAGTAGGTTGTCCTCATTGAAGGAAACACCAATCTGTACAGTTTGGATGAGGCCAGATTGCTCCAAGAGATTCATAAAAAAGATTTAGACAATGTTAAACAAGATTTAGATGATTCACATTGTAGATTTTCATGGCCTTCAGAACTAAGCC
The DNA here is from genome assembly GCA_013397725.1 of Rhagologus leucostigma. NCBI lineage: Eukaryota > Metazoa > Chordata > Aves > Passeriformes > Rhagologus > Rhagologus leucostigma. The sequence goes on along the minus strand of VZTD01003639.1, from coordinate 1,266,849 downwards.
CATCAGGAGGAAGATGAGACTCCTCCTGTAAGTCTTTTTATTTTCATTAGCTGAAAATATGTACAGAAACTGGATGCAGTTTGCCTCTGCCATTGGGATTCCAGGAATATCTATTTATGTTATTGAAACCAAGTGCCCTCACTTTGTCTGATTTGTCATCAAGGGAAGGGAAAGGAAGCAGATAACCTTCACCGTTCACTTTGGTGTAGGAAGAACTGTGAGCCCAGCTGGTGGAAACAAAAGCCCAAAAGACTTGTGTGTGATGCTGTTGAAGGAGGGGTTTTTCAAAACATCTCCCCACTGAACAGAAGGTAAATAGGAAAAAGAGCATTTGCTGAAAGGACATTCTTGTAATGTCTGGGTAATGAGAGGAAGAGTGAATCATTTAAAGTTGCAAAGTTCTTGCAAAAAATCCAAAAAATAGTAATTTAAAAAAACAGTATTAAAACTTCAAAGAGAGAAGCAAAACTACAAACAGTGCATTTCCTAACCCTTTCTAAACTATGGATCTTAAATTAAAAAATTAGGCAAAATCACAAGGAAAAACTTTTCAGTTTGAGGGGAGAGGGTTATCAAATAGTTACAGCAATGATTGAGAGCCCTGAAACATTTTTTTAATGCTTAAGAATATTCTGAAACAGAATTCCTTCCTGCACATGCTGCAATGATGACCATACTGACAAAGTGATAACTAAAGAAGGTATATGTCAAACTCATCTCCACAAATGCACTCCAGCTTCCCCTTGGACAAGGAAAGGAGAGCACATCTGTCCAGTTCAACATTCATTATGTGGCATCTTGAAGGTGCTTCACACCACTCGCTACTTAGAAACTGAAGATTACTTACAAACTGAAGATGTCACTAAGACTGATCATATCCATTGTAAGAAATGCTTAGTTTAGTACAATATGATGCTAAGTAGGCCCTCATTGAGGTTCTTTTCAGGGAAGAGTGTGCTCAGCTGTCTGCACAGCACTTCAGCAGCAGCTCTGCAGGAACAGGGACATTGACAGGAATGCTTTCCTGGTTCTGGAACTGTTAAACCCAGAGCCGTTCTGCTAGCCTGGGCACACTGCAGGGAGTGAGGAACCTGCAGTCCTTGCTGGGATGCAAGGAAGGAGGAAGAAACTTTTTGAACTGTAAAGAAGGTTGGGTTCCCTGCTGACCACACACACAGTTTTGATGCTGTCTTGGTGCCACCACAAGGAAAGGCAGAATTAATAGCCACAAGAGCTAACAAAGTTTCCGTAGGCACCTTTGCTCCAGAATTGCTCCAGAGTGCATGGAGGAGAGGACACTGGGGGAAGTTGTTATCTAGCTGATATGTAAAGGAGGGGGGGAAAAAAGGGAGGGCGAAGGAGGGAAGGATTAATTAAATTGGGGTGTAACACACTAACAAGAATTAGCTGCAATGCTGGTGATGGCTGTGCTGTGTTAAGATCTGTTTCCTATCCACTCATAGTATTTGCCTGAAAAACCATGTTTCTTAAGCTTAGTCTTACCTGAAATGAATGCTTCTTCTTTCCATTATCACTGTTGCTGGGAATTGAAATGGCTGCAGATACAGAACAGTGTAAAAACATGATGAGCTATGTAGCTTGGGAGCAATTGAGCAGCTGAATACTGCATTATTGAGAAATCATTCGCTACCTCTGGGTGTTAGTGAGAAACTGGAGAGTCCTAGACTGGCATTCAGGGCATAGCATAGGATGAATAAACATTACTGAGTGCTGAGTATTTACTAGTGAATCCAGCATGGAACTTCAGCAGTTGTGTGTCATCCCGCTGCATCTTCAAGGCTTGGCAACACACACAAAAGGAATAGTGAATGCCAGGAGCCTTGTGGCAGAATTATTTCCTAAATAACCAAATTATCAATGAAATTAATGACATTTTGTATAAAGTGCAGCAGGCAAAACAGCCATATTTCCAAGCGTCAACATGTGAGAATCATTTAAGTATGTATCAGTAGTCCTCAAGGGACTTGTAGATAGCTGCATGAAATTTTGGTTTTTCTGTGCATACCTTTCTATTGCCAAATCACTCCTGGCTTAGTATTTTACCTCTTATCTAGTTGAGATAGGAATCTCTTTAGAACAAGGGGCTCTGCGTTTTGTAAAATATATGTATATCTCTGGCATTGTATAAATAATAAGCTGTAGATGCAAATGATCATTAATATTGCAAGTGTTAAGCTGGAAATTCTAATTCCTAGCTTCTCAGGTGATTGCAAGTACAAATATTTCTTGACTCAGCATCGTATCACAAAACATGGAACCTTTTCCTGTGCTGAGTGATGGCTATTAAGTATATCCCAGACCCTGTAAATCTCAGGTTATGGAATTTGTCCCAGAATCTGCTTTTGCTATGGTATTGTGCTGCAGAAACTCGTCCTGTATTTTTACAAGCTAACACAAAATATCGACTCCATATGGTTTTGGAGATGTATTTAAAATATGAGCCAAGTTCAACCTGATGCAGCGCTGTCTTGCTGAGCCCTAAGCTAGTCTAAAACAATTTTTTTCAGAGATGTGATCCCATTCATCTCAATGAGATTTTAAGCCGAAGCCTGAAGAAAGTATTTTTAGTAACAGTTTTAAAACCTTTTCATTACTATCTGTGTAAATCAAATGTCTTTAATTTAGGAGTAAATACAGTAAGCGTGCCTATACCATATTTCCAAGCAGTTTCCTACCTCCTTGTAGCTTTCAAAACTCATATTGTTTCCTACCTATGTAGCAAACCCAAGGACTTCAGTCTGTTTATACACAGCCAATTTAAAAAATCTTTGGCACAGAAGGAATTGGAAATACGGAGAGAACAGTAGTCACTGTAAACAAGCTAGGGATTACTCTGTGGTACTGGACTACTTAAACTATTAGGGTTAAGAGCTGGCTTTTCATTCTGTCCCAAAGATCATCTAAGGTTTCACTAAAATAAATGATCCTGTGCAGACTGGATTTTGAATATTCAGGTTAAAATAACTGGGTTTATAATTTAAGCTGAAGCAGTTACTGAATTTGCTGCTTGCTGCACTAACTACTGTCAAAATTGAACATTTATTTATTCCATGTATATCATTACATGGGATGTACAATGAACATGTATTAGTTCCACATCTCAGCAGGAGTGCACAGTGGCTCTTCAAAAAGGGAAAACAAGTAGCAAGAATAGTAAGTTGAGTGATGGGAATCTCAAAGCCCCTTCTTTTGGCTTAAAGTTCATCTTTCAGGGAAGGACCTTGGAGATAGATGATCCACTGAAATGTACTGGTGCAAGAGACTTGTATTTGACTTGACATACTGGGCAAGAGCTTAGAACAAAGCCAAAGCAGTCCCCTCCAGAAAAACAAGTATGCAAAAAACCACTTCATTTCTTTCAGTTCATAAAAACCCCAAAACATTTCTCATTTATATCTCCATGTTTTCAATGGAAAACAAAGATGGTTTTTAAGATGAAAATGTTCTGGATTCACATGTGATCCTTAAAAAACACATGCTATTTTGAGCAGTGAATTTCAAGCCAGCCAGTGAAAGAAGCAGCAATATGTTCCTAGGAAATTTTCATTCCTCCCTCTGTACTGCAGGGGAATGATACTTACATTAATTCTGAAAAACAAGCATGAGCAGAGGAATTTAAACTCAGCTGTAAGCTTCCTCTATTTCTAACTCCAAAGAATGAACTGTATTGAGGACTGCAGCAATGCATTCCTATTTCAGTGCCATGCTGCTGAGGGTCCAGAGCACTCATACAGGGCTTTGAAACCACTCCAGGAAGTCAGACTTCCAGTCAGACTTTCAGGCTCTTTTACAGGGTCTGAAAAAATATCCGTAGTGTGTCCCCTTCCTCAATGCAGGTGTATAAGTAACATATCACGGACCTCTGGAAACACGTATCTGTGGGTGTGCATAAAACGGGATGTGGATGTGGGGAGACGTTTCAGTTCTTTTTAGAAATCCCTCCCCACTGAAGAAATGGGACCTTTCCCAGGGAAATGCGCTGGGGACAGAATTTCTCTAGCAGCATTAAGTGGAGTTGTTTTCTCTAGAGCATATAGAGGATGTGCAGAGGGAAGACTGCATTTCAGCATAGAAATAAAATGTGTGGTTAGATTCATTGGTTAGTAACTCAGAATCTTTGTGGAGGATAAAATATGAGCTCTACAAGAAAGCACTCAACCTCTTCAAGGCTGCACATTGTATTCCAGGTATACCTTCACTGTCAACATCCTACCTGAATATTAGCCAGTGATTAATACTCCCATTCAAATGGGGGTTTTGTCACTTTTAGGAAGGGTTGTAAATCAACATGTGCTCTGAATATGCAACAGTTCCTATAATTTTCAAGTGATTAATACAGGCATTTGACCAGGAGAAGTTTCGAGCATCAAAGAGTTAAAACTACATTTCAGTAGAACTTCAGGGAATACTCTCATTGCTGCCTGGTTCCTTGCTGGCTCATTCAGAAAAAACTGATGTTACATTATACATTAACATTTGTAAGTGTCATCTACATGAAAAATTTTAGTTATTTCCTTTTTTAAAATTGTACTTAGTGAAACTTTCATGTATAAAGACAAAATGGGCAACCATAGGAAGATACTTAAAATTTGCTCCTTTTGGTAGACCACGGGACTCGTTGGCCACCTGGCACTTACTGACTACGTATGTTTCTTGATTTAAAGAAACTGGCTGGGTGATTATGTAGTGTCACCAGCTAAGTATGGCAAGACTCGAGGCTTGCCGATTTCTCTTTAAAATGCAAAAAGCATTAAAACGCTGAACGGCTGCCGTTCCTTTGTGCTGCTGGCACGGAGGCAGGGGAGCCTGTTCGCTGGGGCAGCTCTGCCACCTGCAGCTCAGCGCCGGCAGGACCGCACTGCCTGCACCGACCGCAGAACAGCCTTCCTTACCGCAAACGCAGAAAACCTCGTGGAGGCAAGAGGCTTCGCTGAGGAGGGTAATCGCTAATTAAATTAGAAAAAGAATATGTTAGCTTATGGTATGCAAAAGGTAAAAGAGAGCTTTCACATCGGTCTTTCTTGCTAATCTTCACTGCTTTCAGAATGAGCATCTGTTCTCGGAATAGAATAAAAACCCAGCATTAGAACAAAAATCATAAGGCTAAAACTATTCATGGTGTGACTGGACTGATCTCAGAGCTGAATGTGACCCCTCACTGATGAAGGCCACTTTGGGCTCTGCTGATAACTGAGGTATTACAGGAAATTATGTGCAGATCCATATTCTCAGAACCCTTTAACTCCTGTCTGCAGTGCCACCAGTATCTCCTCATATAACTCCCTTCTTCCCTGTTGTTTGAAACCTGTAAATGCTAGTCTTGTCCTCCAAAAAAAAAAACATTAAAAAATAAATCTACTTCTTCCAGATGTGTTTTACTAACACCAAAAAGAAAAAAAAAAAAGAAAAACAACCCCCAAACATGTGCTTTATTTTGTTCCCTATTTCCACTTCCCCAGGCCCCAAGGGTATAGCATTACCATTTTGTCAAGTTGGATCCAAGCCCTGTAATTGATGAATTGCCCATAGGATACACATAGAACTCCAGGAAAGTCACTGCCAGTCTGTATAGTACCAAAACGTGTGCATGGGTCCCAGTGTGTACTGGGCACCCACAAACACAGGCTGCTCATGCCAGTGATCTCTCAGTGTGAAGCACTGTGTTCATCTCTGGTGCTGGCTCCACCTCACATCTCTGACGGTGAAACAGCAGTGGTTCTGAGTAATGGTCAGACATCTTCACGATGAGCTCAGAACACATGGCTAGAAACTAATTCTAATAATATTGGGTTATTAAGCATCACGTGGAGTTCTTTCAGTAAGTCTTAGTACTGCAGAGGGAAAGTATATAATCTGATACACATTGTTCCAAATACGTTTTAAAAGCTGAAACAAACATAATTTTTCTTTGAACTTTAGGCTTTGTACAATTGTGCACACAGTTAGGACACATTCTAGTGCCTGAAACATCCACATGGAGCTCTGTGTCCTTCTGGAACAGCAAGAGTGATCTGGTGGATCACATCCAGCATCACCTAGGGCATTTCAGCTGGTTCTAGATACCTATGTGCATGCATCTGAGTCCCACCTCTAGTGTTGCCTAAGCATGGAACTTGGAAATATGTGTCTTGTCAAACATTGCCATTAAAGGTTCTGCATTCCTAGGAATGTAGAAATTATTTCTGTAATCATACACGGTCACCACACTAAATTCTTGAAGTCTTTAGGCTGTTTTCCTGGGTGACTGATTTCAAGCTGTGAAGAAACTGCTTGTAGAAGAGATTGGTTTTGTTGGTGTTCCAAATATTATTAATATAGTACTACAGTAAAAACTTATACATTTTGATATTATCCAGTGCTTGAAAAAATGTTAAAATGGATGTTTTGAAGAAATCTCACAGAGGGAGAATAGATGATCTGTGGGGAATAGACAGCTTAAGCCTCAGGCTTCTTCTATATGCCAGTGAATGCAGGAATATGAAATATTTCGTTAGCTTTGTTTTAAGAACGCACTCTGTCAACCCAGCTTGCCAGTTACCTGCTCACCATGGTTAAGGACAGCAGGTGGTTTTGGCCAACCAAGCTTTTAAAGGCATCTTGTCCCCACATTTTAATCTGTCTTTTTTGCAAAAACCAAGCTACTGATTGTCACTGGCAAGTTCCTCGGACTTAAGATAATTGGAGCACAATCGTTTCCTCTTTCAAGGATTTGGGTTTGAGTCACTTTAGATTTCAAGTAGGTCTCAAAGGTCACCAAAAAAGACTGTGAGATTTGCTATCAATCATTTTTAATCCAGTTCATTTTACACTTATGCCCAATTCACATGAGCTAGATGCATTTAAAACTGTAGAGTGCAATGCCCTCCTATTACTCAGGTATCCAAAGCTGACCTTACAATTTTCAGACTTTAGAGGAAGAAAATGGCTGTGAATTCCCCAAAAACTGGAAGAGGAATTCGTGTGAGTGGGTACAGCTCCCAAGTATCCAGAAGATGAGACTTTCCCACGTCCTAGAGTAGGGCCCTCCATGCCTATACTTTTTTCTCTATGCATGTGAGATCAGTCAAGCATTTCTACATTTTGAGTCTGTATTCCATTTTAATCTTGTGTGTGAAAGTGAAAGAAATTATATACAGGATTAGCAGTCAAGATATCCACAGGCAGTGGGGACAGCATAGTTCTCAGTGCACATTATGGTTAGAGCACAATAGCAAACATCTTTGCCAAGATGATAAAGAAGAAACATTCTCTTTGTTGCCAATAATAAATATCTAAGGAAGAGTAAGTATGTCATGAATAAAGTGTCCCTAAGGAAATGTTGGAAGAACCTACATATATATTTACATATTTTTAGTCCCAGCAGCAGTAGAGCTATGTGAGTCTAGTGCTCTGCCCAAGGTAACTAGTTTGTCCAGAATTATCACAAATATCTTTATCATGATTGCTGCTATCAGCTCATAATGAGAAAATTTAGGCAGCCGTGCCAGAAACCCAGACTTTTGAGGGCCGAAACAATGGTGTCCATTATGATCACAAATCTCTTTCTCGCTCACATACACACACACAAAACCTGATCAAGTACCTGCAGGTTTCGGAATAAATTGAATATGAACTCAAACTACAACACCTCTCCCAGCATAAACTGGATCCTGCATATATTTTAGGACCTGATGATCTTAATTTTTGGTAGAATATTGAACTAGATGAAAATCCAAGCCCAAAGTGCACTATCTGATAGCAGCTTTCTGTCTGTTGGATTATCTTGTAGGTGTTTATTTACAAAAAATATGTAAAAACTATGTAAGAAAAAGTCAGTGAGGCAACTGCAGATTCAGTTTCTGTGGTTGGAAAAAATAATTTCTCATACTGAAGCTCTTGATTCTCCCTGCTGCTTTATGTTATCTCTGTTTTAACTGCTGTTAATGAAAGGCTCATCAAACAGCAGTGCCAATACACAGTAATATTTAAATGCTGAATTAGTCTCAGTCCTCATGGCAGCTCCCTTTCAACTATTTTGCCTGCATACTTTGCATCTCCATTTATATGAATGAGAGAGAGGTGCAGGTGGGTTGAATGGAGCAAGCATGGCTCAGCTCTGCAGCCCAGAGAGAAGAATTTGTCTCCTGTCTTATATATTTATAAAAGAACGAAGGGAAAACATCTCCTGCTGAAGTAAATCCTAGATGCTCCTTCAGCCAAACTTCCTAAAATTAAGCAAATAATTTTAAAAAAAGACTTTGCTTAAGTTATGCCTTTCTTCAGTTGCCGTTCTAACTTCTAATAATTTGATCACCTTGTTGCTGTACATCTGTTGGTAAAAAAAGCCAAACCTGTCCCTGGTTCTAAATGCAATTGTGCTTTGAAAAGTGACTAAAAATTGCATGCAGGCTCCATGTTTATTCTGTGCCAGCTACTTCCTTATCATATGTGGTCAGTTTGCAAGTAAGGAACCTTTTCCTCCTATGTGCCAGCCCTGCAAATTTCAGGTAGAGCTAATGGGTCAGCCTGGGTTTTTTCTCCTCGTTTGGGTTGCCTAAAAACCAAGGCTCCAGCAAGCAAGAGTAAGCCCTTAGTTACATGTGTGCAATTTTGTAGCCTTCTATGGCTTTGGGTGAGGTTTAAATGACTGGAAGTGATTCTGTGGTCATAAACAAGAGAGAGTCGAAACTAGCTCAGTGCTCTTTATGCTGGATCTGCTGTGCTAACAGGAGTAAAAAGCAGTGAACAGTGATTTTAATTATTAAGTGAATAGATAGAAAATATATAAGACTCTATTTTTTAAAAGGTGTTTGAAATTCCATTTTTTCGGAAATCTCTATCTTACATATTCAGCATATAAGCAGACGAGAAAAATAAAATGTTTCCTTTTTTTTCATAGGTGTCATTCATATGATAGGAAGAGTGTGTATAGTCCTCATAAAACAAAAAAAGCCCAAAATTACTGGGATTATTTTGCATGCAATATCAAAATAAAAGATCATTTATAAGAAGTTCTCATTGTGGTGTGCAGCAGGTCCAAAGAACACATTTTGCTGTATGGGAATGATAACCTACTATGGGCATTTTATTATTTATTAATTAATCTTTGCATCTTTGGCAATCAAACATGAACATTTTCTACTCTTCTGAAATCTCTGTAGCCTGGAAGACTAGAGTTGAAGTTTATCTGATATATCCAAAAACTACCTAGGATAATAAATAGTAAGCAGAAGTTCTCCCAATTCAGAGTTTTGATCTTGCAACCCCAGTGCAGACCAAACTGAATGTACAAGGCATGCTCTGTTAGCAAGAGTAAAAAAAACCCCAAAATATAATTTCCAGCCATGTAGATACTGATCAATGGAGGCTTTGCTTAAATGAAATTGTTCTATTCTGATTTTTTTCTTCCAGTTGTGTGTAATACTGGAGCCAATGCAGGAACTGATGTCAAGACATAAAACTTACAATCTAAGTCCTCGAGACTGCTTGAAGACTTGCTTATTTCAAAAATGGCAGAGAATGGTGGCCCCACCAGGTATGTTTCACTTCCAATATTCCACTTATTTTATAGTTAAATTAATAGAGAAGCAATGGGAAAGTTTACTTGTAAAGGAAAGTAATAAAAATTAACACTGCTCCCAAAGCAAGCCTGAAAATTATTCTGATATTTTATGATTTCAGTCTGACACTACGGATTTATAGATGTGCGCACTGAGATGGTTTCACTATGACTAGGATATAATTTAGTACAAAAATATGTGTAGATGGAATGCAAAATGCTTACTGGCTGCATTAGAATTCATCGTTTATGTAATCCTGCTTCCTGCTGTGACTCTGAAATTACAGCTACAATTCATAATTAATTGTCTTTGAGACTAATTTCAAGTTATTTACAGGCCTGGACCTAATCTCCTTCCTATTACACCTCAAAGTAATAATTCTCTCTTTTTTCCGATTATAAAGGTTTGTATATCTAAGGGTGTTCACATTGGTGCTCAGACCCAATTTTGAGAAGAACAATTGTCCCTCTGTGCTTTGCCAGTTTAAGCAAAGCTGTGTACTTGTCCTGGTTCGGTCTGGGTTTTGAAGGCTTGCAGGGCAATGGCATAAGCAATTAGCATTTATGGGTTCTCTTGGGAGCAGCAGTTTTAAAGGTGAAGCCCACACAGGATGTAGAAGGAGCTCAACAGGTGGTTGCTTGTGTGCCACATCGATGGCAGCTGTACAGTAGAAAGCTCCTTTAGCCTTTGTCTCTGGCTGGGTCACTTGAGGCTGTACCCTACATCACAGTAAGACCTGAATTTTTGCTTAGCACCATTTATTGTGTGACCTTCAGCAAGTTCCACAGTCACTTTGACCATAATGATCATTATCATGATACTCCCATCAGTAAAATGCTTTTGAATACCTCTATAGACAATGCTGGGACAACAAGCTTTGTTAATCCATCATAAAAAATTGAAAGCAGATTCCATTGGTTTGGGTCCAAATATCATTCTACAGTTTGTATGTTAAATCTAACACTAAACTTAGCAATTTAAAACTAGATGAAAGAATATTCCAGTACTTCCGCTTATGGATCATTTTAGTTCACGCTTTGCAGTATCTGCCATTTGCTTTCCTTCTTATCATTTTATTGCAGCAGAACCCACAAGACAACCAACAACCAAACGGAGAAAAAGGAAAAACTCTACCAGCAGCACTTCCAACAGTAGTGCTGGGAACAATGCAAATAGTACCAACAGCAAGAAAAAGTCAGCTGCTGCAAACCTGAGTCTATCAAGTCAGGTACCTGTAAGTCTCACTTTCCTTTTAGGCCGGAATCACTTACGGTGCTTTAACTCTTTCTATACATTGTAAAGAAGGTGCATTCTTGAGCCAAAACTATCACAAGCAAAAGGCAATCTTGCACAGTGTGCTGTGGAAGCTGGGGAATTAGTGGAGAGGTGTGAAGAAGCTGTTTTGCAGTGCAGCTTTAATGAAGGACCCTCAAACAGAAGCATCCTGAGAATCAAATGTGATTTTTTAAAGGCCTGGGCCAGTTCCCCTTTTTTGTCAGGGGGAGTCCCTCCACTAGTGGTGGGACTCAGATTAGGCCTCGTTTTTTTAGACTTAGCATGAGCCTTGCAGACTTCCATCTGCCAGGTGCTAAGCGAGGATGTGTCCCAGTGGTGCAGGACAGCTGTACCTGAGGAAGCTGCTGGTCTCTCTGCGTTAGTACCTTACCTCTAACTGGTGCCAGGTTCAGATGCTGAACAGGAACAGGTTACGAATTAACTTACATGCAGAGGTTATCTCTTTGTCCAACCACTCCACTTGCAGAGGGTAGATCCCCTGAAATAGGGCTCTCAGCTTATCCACCCTGCTAGCTGTAACTGTTGACATCTTAATTGTATAGGGAGACACCAAGTCATTTCCAGAGTAGCAACTGTATCAGCACTTTAATAATGTCACATTTACTGCCTTAGTCACAATATGGGGGTAATCAGACCCCAAATTGTGACAAAGTGTGCCTTAGTCAATAAGGAGATAGCTTACACATTTTAAAGCTCGGGAAATTAATTTGATATTATAGGAACCATAAAGTCATATCCTGGGAATAACATGCAGGGATTTTTATTGGCTTTCTGATCATCAGATAGGAAGGGGCTAGGTCTCCTCTGAAACCTGACGAAGAATATAGGCCTTTTGTTAGCACAAAGCAGACACTTCCTAGGAAGCTTGAATACCCAGACAAAAAAAAGAGGAGTAGACTAACACCAGTGAAATGAAATGAACATTTTTGTTTAGTAACTGCTTTAGCAATCCACTGGTTTACAGCTTTGGGCTTCAGTACATTAAACTCATATTTCCTCCTTGTCATATTAAAATTTTCACATGGCTCACATCCCCAGAGTCAGATTCTTTCCCTAATATAGGCATCTCTGTGTTTTTCTGGCAGCAGAAAGCAGTCAGAAGGCTGACTACCTGATCTCCTGGTGGCAGGCACCACTCTGCCCCACTGATGGTGTCTGCCAGAAAAACCTTTGGATCAATATTCAGCTGTAATTAAGAAAAAACAGCAATGAAGTGCAAAACTGAGCAACCAGCTAGTTCCCTGCTGTCTCCAACTTTAAAAGACAATAGAATCACTGTCTGTCAGCTACACCCTGCTCAGAGTTCAGCAGGACCGGAATCTGACCCCCTGCCTCTCTTCAGCCTGCTGCTCCCTGGAGAGAGGACTTTTGTTGGCTTCGGTGGTAGCCATGTGTACTTGGATGTTTGAGTGTGATTGAGCCCTCTGACAGTTCCCTGTCACTCCCACTGATACTGAAAGTGACTTCAGGTACTGAAAGGCTACTCCTGACAGATGAAGTAGTCAAGGCTGCTCTTCTTGATGCAGATGACAGTTGAGCATCTGAGACACATTGGTGAAGTTATTACGGTATGAGAGATGGATTTTTAGCCTTCATTTACTTTCAGGATGTTGCATACTCAGTGTTTTTCAATATTCTTTGCTTTCTGTACCAGAGTAGCAAAATAGTCCAAACTCTTTTGTATGGAGGATTAGGTTCCATTTTTAGGACACTTTTCCTTTCCATCTGCAAAGGGGAGAATGCTTAGCTGTTCAATTTGACATACTAACAGCTCTTCCCATCTTCCCCACAGCAAAGATAGCAAACCAGATGGAATTGATGGCTTGGCCACCCTGTAGAGTAGACAGAACTCAAAATAATTTTAGCAGGAGGATATTTCGGTGTAAAACTATTCAACGCTTTTCAGTTTAATAAAGAGATGTTACCCCACGCTTCTTCAAAATTATACATTCTTTGAAGTGGACCTCGTTGCCATTGCTTTCTGAAGATAGCTGCAGGTAGCAATAACTTGCTTTCTGTTTGTTTCTCATAACTGTACCTTAAAGTGCATCATTTAGTAGTTAATGTTTGGTTTCCCTTACATGCAATAGAAGACATTAGATCCTTGAACACAATTTGGCAGTTTTCAATTCACTAAAATACTCATTTGGCCACACAGCTTTCTGTGAATGGGACTTTTCTGCTTAGTAGGAAAAAAACCCCCACCCTACTGAAATCATTCACTTTCAGTGTTAAAAGCATTTCCCCTCTCCTTATTAGAGAAGAAGAATGGAATCACTCATCTTCTATCCAGACGACTCACATAACCAGAGCTAGTTTCAGTTCCATTTTTCTCATCCTCCTCTCTGGAGAACCCTGCAATGAGCTCATATCTATATCAAACCTGGATTAATATGAAGTCCGGTATTCCAACTTTCTCTTTTTCTCCAGTGATTTCTTCCCTGCCAGCAAATTCAGTCTCTCCACCATAATCACATCTAATTTCTTGTCTCTTTTATGCTTCTGTGTTGTTTAAACTTTGATAGTAAATTAATCCTGGTTAAACAGTGTTTTCTTAGCCTCTATTCTATGTGATGTTTCTTGGTTTAGGACATTAGTAATTATTCCATTTTGCTGCTACGTTAATGCTGCGTACACTCTGGCAAATGTGTGAACTTACCATACATTTCGTCCACACTTCTCACTCACACCATTAACTTCTGCTTCTATAATGACGTCATCATGCCTGGAGAGGCAAGTGCCCCATGTTCAGGATAGCGTCCAGAAAGCAGCTGAAATACCATCAGCTATGGCAAAGCTTGAATCTTCACAGTGTTGTCATTTTCCCCACAGCATCTTCCAGCTCTTCAGATAAATACATTGGGCTGAGAAAACCTTGATTAGTGAGGGAATGGTACTTGTCACATAGATGTTCTTCTAGTAGTAGGAGGAGAAGATTGTGCCATTTCCTCTACCTGCATTATTTTCTGATCAGCTCTCCAGGCAGGGACAGTGCAGACAATACAGAGCCAAGCCCAGAAAGTGAAATGACATGATTGTGTTTCCATGCATGGGTCAGGTTGGCACTGAGCCCTGAAGCTCAGTTGGTGAAGCCTAAACAATCAGTATCATTTGTGCTCCTTGTGCTGCCTTACATTTATTAGCACTTCCACAGTGCTGGCGCATTCTGATACATCTCTAATGACAATCCGTAAAAACATCTGAAGGGTCTCTGCTAGTGGGTGGGTATCTCCCCTCTCATCAGTAATTTGAAAAGGTTCACTTTCAGTCCATCCTCATATCTCTAATTATTGTTTATACTTTCTCAACTGTGGTAAACAAAATACAAAGTTTTGTCCTTTTGACAGTCTCTTGCACTCTATTGCACCCTCTTATGATGGTAAGATAAACAGTGGTTTCTGGGATTCTGTTAGTTGTCAGACTGCAGACCTTCAGTATCTCTTGTCAATATCACTCTTCTGGCCCAAGTCCCTTGTTTAATACCTGTTCTACGTATTACATATCTCCTACATATTTCCCATATTCTTAACACAAATGCAATTAGCCAAGATGCCACATGATTTCACCGCACAACTCATGCTTAGGTTGGCCCATTGCTTGTCCAGTGAGGCTTTTGACCCAAATCCTGTAGGTGCTGAGACAACACTGTAGTGTGCTGGAAGTAGAACTTAGTGCGGCTGAAGTCAGTCCAATAGCACAAATACAAAAACATTTTTCTCACCAAAAGTTTTCTTCTCTCAGGCTCTCGTGAATGCAGGCTCAGTGCCAGTGCTTCCCATAAATGCATTGACTAGCTTTAGTACATAAAGAAAATCGGCAGGACAGGGGCCCAAGAGCTGTAGTCCACTCAGCTGCCTTAGTCTCAGCAGATGCCAGTAATTTAAACTTGGATTTGTTCATGTTCTCAATCACATCTGATCTTTGGAAGGCCCATTGGGCAGAAACTGGAGTTACCAATTTCTACTTTCCTCTAGACAAAGAGCAATGATGGGCAAGAGTCCTTCTGCAAGGTTCATAGAAAACGTGCCTTCTAATGTTAGCCTTCCTATGATTTTAAAGAAATTAGTTATCTAATTTGGGTGTGCAATTGTCTTGCCACTTACACAGTACTAATAATTTCCTCTAGTATTTGAAGCTAGCTGCAATATTTTTCCAAGTCTTTGCTCAGTTTTCAAGCCTTCTTACTGGCTAAAATAATATTCCTTAGCATTCTTCATATTCCTTGTTCAAATAAAAAGTTCTTGAGAGCCCAAACACTTGTACTGTAGAGCGGTGATTTGTATACTGTGATCTGTGGATTACAGGAATAAGCACGGTCATCATAAGGTGTCCATACAGCTATTTTCACTTAAATATCACTCTCTGTTAAGTTTAATAAAAACAGGGCACACTGATTCATTTTCATATATTTGAAACTTGATAGCAATCCACAACTCTCAAAAACTCTTAAGAACCATGGCTCTGTGCTGCTCCCAGTCATCACCACAGAAATTAATAGGTGGATTTTGCTTTCATTTACTAATGCAGATCCCATTGAGTGTAATGCTGTAACCATGAACCCAGTGAAATATCATGTGTTGGAAAGAATAAAGCATCACTACATGCCACTGAGTAAATCAAACATTCTTTGTTACATCCAGAGACTTAAGTAGAACTTCCTTGCACTCTTTAAGGAAGTTACATACCTCAATAATCTCTCTTTCTCTTTGTAGTTCTCTGTAAGCTCCTCAGAAACCAAATCCATAAATAAACCTGCTAATGTGGAAGGGAGCAATGTAATCTCTTATGTGTTTCAGAAACGGGGTAGGTTTAGGTGGTTTGTAATGGATGTTGTAGAACCAGAGCTACTGGTTCTGGTAGCCAGAGATTAGTGTCAGAAATCATCCCATGTCTCAGAACTGTGCAATTCAGAATCTAAGATTTAGTAGTAAGGAGATGAGAGAGAATATATGTTTCCAGTTTTTGTGCTTTAGGAAAAACATTCCAAACAAGGCCAGAATTTCAAGTTAACAGTGAGGATTATGATGAGATGTGAAAGATTTTTCTCTAGAAAGTGTTTACTCTGAAACCTAATTAAAATGTCAGTTTTGTTTCTAAAGATCATTTCAATTCCAACGTCAGTCTGATGTTTTTCTCATGGAAGCAGTGACCATTATGGTTGTGGGCAGCAGTGGGGCTCTCAGTCATTAATAATTTTTGTGCCAAGGACCTAAACAGCCAATTATTAACATAATTACCACTAACACAATTCTATAAGAAGGAAAGAAGGAGGGGGAATCCTTCTTCTTTTGACTTAGCGCTTAGAGGTATGCTAGCTCCCAAAACCAGTGCAACTTTCAGTCCTTGGAGTATGAGATGTGCTTGAATGATATAGTTGAGAGTGCCAGGCGTGTTTAATTATCTTAGGCTTGTGAAGCATTGTTGGTTTACTTCTGGGGACTGTGACAACAGAGCTACAAACTGGTCACTGTAACACACTGAGTGAGGCTACGTATTAACAGCAGCAAAGATGGCAGGCTCAGGGCTGGGGAATTTTACATGGCCCACCAGATATTTTTACCTCCAAACTTCACTAAGACATTGTTTAGACATAGGATGATCCCAAGTTAAAAATTGTAGTTACTTAACTGGGCAGGGCAGAGCTAAATATTGAGGCTTGGTATAAAAAAAAAAGATGAAGCGTAGAAATGACCAGTCTGTTAAATAGAAGTGCTTGCATTTGAGTGTTGTGTGAAGTGATCTCTGTGTATAGTTTATATGCATCAATTTAAGTTTGGATGGCAACTAGGGTTATTACAGAATGAAAGGTATGATAAACATGAAAGCTGCTTTTGTGGTTATATTATAAAATAATACATTTCTATCACATAATGTAAAACAACCACTGCTTTATTTACCGTGCTTCACTGCAACCATATTTTACTATCATGAGACATTCCTTGACCAAAAATGTTATTTCTAATCACAGAGTAAATAATAAGATTGAGTGACTACAGTCTAAATCTTTTTTAAACTAATTTAGTCAAATATGTGCTACCATAACTAGGCCATAGCAGTGTGTGCTGCCGTGCAAGAGACTAGGGTTTAATTCTTGGATTCTGCTTCTCACTCCATGAGCAGGAGCTAGGAGCACTCCAGAGCTGCAGCCTCAACCCTGGGAGGGATGGAGCCTTGTGTCATTCAACAGCAGTGACCCCCACTGGCCAATTTAAGGAGAAGCATTGAGGGGCTCTAAAAGGAGTCACTTCCAGTCCTCCTCAGAGGTTGGTGGTCATTGCACGGGATCTAGTGAGTGGAGGTTCAATGGGGTGCACTTGGTGGGGTCTTCAGCTTTCAGTCTGAGGAGCAGAATCCTCTGGGGAGGAAACAGCATGTGCGCTTCCTGAGACACTTTTTTTGCCTGATATAACTATAAGTGGCAAGATTGTCAAGAAATATTTTTTCAGATGTCCTGTAACTAATGCTTTGATATCTATCTTTTAAATAGAATGAGGGAAAACTCCACTAACCTCAATATAATTGTAGTTCAATCCCCAGAGAGAGAGAGAGAGAAACTCAATAGCATTGAGAGAAATAGAAGTGCAAACTGTTCTGTCAGTCGGAGTCGTTATATGAAAGGAATAATATTTGAAATGAACCTGAGAAATTAGAGGTGGAAATACTTACAAAGTCATTGAACATCTCCCCACTGATGCACGAGTGTTTCCTGCCACAGTTTGAGATTTTTTCCTGGCCTAGTGTTAGGTGACCTGAGCTGCAAAACTAGCACTGTTCCAGTGGGGTCGTTAATCCTCAGCCTGTCATTATCAGGAACAGGAATATTGTTTTAGCAGTGGGGATTACATTTTTGTTTACTTAATGCCATCTTAGTACCCTAGTTTACATATTCTCAGATTGGCCTAAAGTGATTGTCTTCCTTTCAGCACTTGCAGCTGTTAAGCCTATTTCCCCCTCCCAATCATTTGGTGGATGTAATACATATTTAATTCTTTCACATGGCCTCCCCAGCCAGCTGTTGTAGCCCCACAGTGATTTTTGATGTGCTTGTCTAAGTCTCGTCCGAGTCGCCGACCTCTTGCTGGTATGGCAACAGAGAGAACTTGAGGCCTGTCCTTGAGAATGTTGAAGTAAAAGGAACTGTTGCCACCTCGGTCTGTGATTCTGTGTTTCAGCCACTGTGGTCCTTTTTGCCTGCCATGTAACACTGCACACTCACACTCAACTTGCTGTTCTCTGCCAGGTCTCTTTTGTCATTAATGCTCTCGCAATACAATGGGATCAGGTCTGGTTCAGCAGTGCACACTATATACTGCCTGTTGTTTAGAGGGATGGGATAAATTAGAATAAACTTTTGCTTATGAACACTTTGGCTTTTAAACTTCTATATCGCAAAGCTGTGTGTGAGTTTTATTTAACCAAATATTTTATGGGTATATGGAGTAACAAAAGAGACAAAGTGAAGAAGAAATAATGTAACAATTTCCATATACTCACAAATTTTTTACATAGCACAGGCTGAAAATGTGACACAAACATTCTTCTGTAGCATGCCAGCCTTTGCTGAGGGATATCAATAAATAGTGTAAATACATGCAGGCAATAATTTGTATTGTTTCGTGGTGAAGGAAGTAGATATCTGATTAAAAAGAAACCTTATTAAATGCAAACATTTGTCTCTGTTTGCTTTTTACATTCACAAGGAGGAACAGATCCTTTAAAAAATGAATCTGCTGTTCACTAGGATTCTTGGAGGGAGTTGTTAAATCAGCAGGAACAAAGCTAGACATCTGGAATTACTGCACTTCTACCAAGCACTACCTGATGCCCTGACACCTGAGCTGCATGAAAAGATGCATCCCACATATTTCTTTAGCTGTTAGCACAGCAGCCTGATTCTCCCTTGAACAGAGAGAACAAGAGAACTCTCTGGCTTTGCACCTTTGCTTTCCAACCTCAAGTTTGCACCTTTCTATCCCATGCTGCTTAGGTTTTTTGCAGCAAATCTGTGATGCACTGGAGTACAGTAGGCGGTTTACTTGTTTTCATGGAAGGACAATTTGTACTTAAAGCAGTGATTAGATGAATTCTTTCTTTCTTGCATGCTTTAGTTTCTGATGAGTACTAGCTTCATCAGTGTAATTATAATTAGCACTCTTCATCTTGCTTTTACGGTACCAGCTGGACAGATTGGTCCTCTTACTGCACAGATTGGCGGCAGGGTTGCCTACATGGAGTTAGGTGACAGGCACCATGAAATAACAGATGGTAAATTCAGGGCTTGTTGGCAATCAGCAGGTTTTTGCTAATGACTTAATTAGCTATGCAAATTGTCAAATCAGTGTGAACATTGTTTTTATCGAAAACTTTACCTAAATTAATTACCATAATTAAGTAGCAGAATGTCAAGTATATTGGATGCGTAAAAGGGCTTGGCTGGCTATGGATAAGAGAGTTACCATCTTTATTAGAGTGCTGTGCTCCACATTTGGGAAGTCTGAGGATAAGAAATGTGGTTTCTTTAAAACTACTTTTAAAATATGCATATCACCAAGTTCCAACTGAGATACACCCTGGTGCCTTTCCAAAGAAAATGGCCAGGAAGGATTTACTGGATAAAGGCTAAATATTTCAAGGAGAAGTTTAAAGGCAGTTTCACAGCCTGTTTATTTGCTTAAAATCAGGCACATTTTTCAGCCTACCTGCTTTTCAATTCTGGGGTTTCTGAGATCCAGAGCCATGAGCATGCAGCTATAGAGATGTGTTGTAGTTTTTAATTAAATTAGAAATAAAATGTAAGCCTCTTTCCTTGTTCCTACTATGTGGGAACTTTTAACTCTGTTGTTCAAATGTCACAAAGTTACGAGATGCAAATTCTCTAACATGATTTTTTTAAGTTGATTTTTTCTCTCTCAAGGTTTCCATATAACAAATATTGGGTGCTGTTCACAGGATGTGATGGTGGTAGGAGAACCAACCCTGATGGGAGGCGAATTTGGGGATGAAGACGAAAGGCTTATCACTAGATTAGAGAATACACAGTATGATGCAGCAAATGGCATGGATGATGAAGAAGATTTCAACAATTCACCTGCACTGGGAAATAACAGCCCATGGAACAGCAAACCTCCTGCTAACCAGGAGACTAAATCTGAAAACCCCACACCACAAGCTTCCCAATAGGTTATTCTGCAGCAATGCCCACTGCAATGTACCTCAGTGGGTTATTAATTACTGTTTCACAGCATTCTTCGAAATAAAATTTAAAATAAACACCTTTCAAATGATACAGTATCTATTTCTAAACTAAAGCTATCCATTTTTTTTTTGTTAGGGAAAACTCTTGTATAAGCTTCCATATACATTCCTTGGAAGTATTCTCATGCAACTAGATACTGGCACTGACCTCAATTAAAATAATTGAAAACTAAACAGCATCTCATGGCAAATTTCTGACAGTGCATTTTATTGGAAGGGGTTGTTTTTTTCCTCATCAAACAATGGCCATATTTTAACAAGTCATCAGTGCTCAGGATCTCATTAACGTAACTATGTAAAACTTTTTACAATTGTAATATATTTTCTGCTTTTCAACTTGCACCTGAAATTTCTTGTTTCAGAAAAAGATCAGCTTTTAAGGAAAAGTAATTTAAAGTAACTTTTGTTCATTCTTTAACTTTTCTTTCATCAGTTAATCATTTAAAGGATCCAGCATTTTTCATTTACATTTAGCTGATGCCAGTAGATACTCTATCCATCATTTAATAAAAATACTGAAACAAGAAATGTCTTTTATTCATCAAAGACATGAGAAATATTTTTATGTGGAAAAAGACACCCAGTCCTATGAGAGTTTATGCTTTGTAAAATTGCTGTCGATCCAGATATTTTAAAGCCATGTAATCCATTAACTTTGTGGGCAGCTTAATAAATTTAAAACTTTTGTGTTTTTATTATTGTATCTGAGTTGGCTTTGTTGTTATTTCTTTTCATAGTATATTTCTTGTATAATATTTTTGTAAAGCCCTCATTTTTTGTTTTACTTTTTTTGTTTTGTTTTGTTTTGTTTTATATTCCAGTGTATTTATGTGAAACTTTATAAAAGAAACTAATTTTTTCATTTACATATTAATATGTTCAACTCATCATGTAAAGACACAGTGAGTCAGTGTGTTATATAATACAACTGTATTTTATGTATGCTTTGCCAATAAGTGTGCCAATAAACTGTGTTAACAAATGTGCTCTTATACAGTGCATTTACAGTTTGTTGCATGCAAAACACACACACTCGTGTTCAGGATCATGCACCAGGGATTTCTGTGATTAGTGTTTCACTGAATTGCAGTCTTTTTCCATCTAAAGGGAAAGTTTATGGTTAGGTGTGAATCACTTGCAGCTCAATTTGGTTTGATGCTCTTTTTCTAATAATAACGATGTGCAGCACCACAGGTGAGTTACAGCAGTGAGAGCCAAGTGTGAGGGAGTGCAAGGCATCCAGCCAGAGCACCTCCATCCTGAACTTTGCATCTCTCGCTTTCCAGGGCCCGGGCTTACCAGGGCAGGGATTTCCACTCTGCCAAATTCTGTCTGATGGTTTTATGATGAGTCCCTCAACTGGGGATGAGAGGATTTTAAAAATCCTCCTTCTTTCTTTGCTTTGCTATCGTATCAATTGTTCTCGGGCGCCAGCGAAACTCCTGGAGTGGTGCAGCTGCTCTGAGCACAGCTCAGCCTGCAAAGCCCCTCGGCTGAGCTGGAGGACAGAGGCACACGCCCACATCCCAAGGCACCTGGAAAGCCTGCAAGGTGCACTCTTCGAGTGGCAAACACAGGAAGAACTGTCAGTAGTTCAGAGATGCTGAATCTACACCATCCTGCCTTTTGTGCAGGGGAGTGATGTTTTGTTCTTCCATGAAACTCTACTTTCAATACCGCTGACATTGTAAGAGGAGCTAAAGAGCTCCTAGGTTTTTTCTGAGTGGCTGTTCATATACCCAGAAGCCAGCCTAGGGAAATGTGTCTCCTAAGCATATATACATACTTTTTATAATAATGCTTTTGCTGGATATGATTCCACCAAACAGTTTTGAAACCACCATTGCAGAAGGAATACAAGGCAAAGCACCCTGTGTGGCCACTTGGTTCTTGGTGAGAGACAGCTCTCTCCTTGCCACAGAAACCAGCCTTGGTCCCTGACATGGGCCCATGCTCCTGAAAGCAAAATCCTTGTTCAGTGAATTTTGGCACCTATGGTACTCCTTGCCTAAAAGGAAGATAGCCTAAAAGGCACTCCAAGCTCTAGAGCACAAAGGATATCCGCTACAGAATTTAAAACTAGCTAAATAACAAACGTGGATGCTGCTCCTTCGTATGTAGGAAATTGTAGTTTTATCATTCAGTGACTATATTTCAGCCCTGATTTTTCCATGTAAATAATTTAATTCACAATATATTCCATTACGGGATCTCTGGCTTCTATATAACTGCTATAACATTACAATTATACACTGTAATTCTAATGTTCAAAAACACTAATCATTCATATTACATCTCCGTAAGCACACTCTGAAAGGCGTTCCTTATTATTAATCTTTCAAGACTGGCACTACTATTTCAATTTTTGAAAGATTTATGATGTCATATTACTCCTGTTGTTTCAGTAAATAAACACAGGAATGCTTGAAAAATGGGCAACAGACTCCTTAGAGTGCTGTCCTTGAATTAATCTCAAAGGACACTTTCTCCATATGTCCTCAAAACCCTTGCCTACAAGCTATCAATCCACTCTATTGTGGTTAGGGTGAATAACAGATACAGCTAGCTGATTTTATTTATTCACTTATTTATTCATAAAAGAAACGTCCAAAATGGAACAGCTTGAGAAAGTGGTTGAGATGGACAGCAGCTGGACATGCAGTCTCCTCTCTGCCAGGTCCATCGCTGCTGTGCCCTGGGGTGCTGCGTGGGCTTTTCATGCCATGTTTGAAATGACATGGTGAACTCATCAAGATGAAGCCTGTGATCCCATTTCTGACCCAAAGCGCTCATGCCCTGTCCTCAGGAACGCTCCCCACAGGTTGAGGATTAAAGTACAGTGATCACATGAACTAATGGATTTTATGGCTTTCAGTTGGGGGTTGTCATTAAATGACACTGCAGCTTCCATGTGCTCCATGGCTGCCTGGAACAGAGCAAAAGGAAAGGTGAATAAACACCACAGGTGAGTGGAAGCAGCAGATTTCTAAGAGCTGAGGTTACAGCCTGAAGAAAGCTTGAAACCAATAGTTAATTTTACTGTAATCTAATATCACCACCTACCAGAACATTGTATCTCTCTTAGAATTTGGAAGGAAATAATGTTTTTGGCACTTCCCCCTGGGGAGCCCTGAAGCTATTAAAAGGAGGAAGGAAACTTATCTCATGATGTTGAAATACTTTCAGAAAGAAAGGTCTTGTTTGTTTTAGCTAAATGGAGGGAAATACTGGCCCTGAGAAGTGCCCTCGCAAATCAGAGGGAGGAAATTCCAGGACTTTACTTGGAAAAGATGAATCATATAATTAGTAAAGTGACCAAATACAAACACTGGTAACCAAGATGCTTGCTGTTACAAGGAACTTAAACCATGCAAGAGTCAGAAGCACTTTGGGTGGGTTTTGATTGTTCTTTGAATTGCTTTGTTTGGGGATTATTTTCTTTTTTTTTGGTATTTGTTCAGCAAAGTCCATTTCTCAGAGAACTTTCAACCCCCGTGAATCACCAGCTGGTCTCACCAGCTGCCCCTTGTGAGAACATTTCAGTTCCTAAAGCTCCTTCTTTCTCTCTTTCCACAACAGGCGAAAATAAGCAGTATTTACCACTTTGTAATCTTTTCAGAAAGCAGGTTTTCTTAGGTTTCATCATCTTTGCATTGGTATGTATGGGCATAATAATGTGGTAGGATAATTCAATCTGGAAGGAACCTTAGGAGGTATAGTATTTGCATTCTTTCAGCATCACAGACCTCTGTGAAAGTCATGACTAATTTTCAACCTTGGTCCTGAAGAAGTTACTGCTCTCAAACATTTGGAAAGTATAACCAAATTGGGTCCTTGGGGAACAGAGCAAAAGCACCCCGTACCAGAGAGCCGGGGATGCCAAGGATGATCAGTCTTGAAGCGTGCAGGAAGACACAGGGGTTAGAGGGAGAGGAAACTACCAAAGGGAAAGGCAAAATACTGAACACCACTGGGTGTTCTCCAGCACCAGGGTGGAGAGAGGCTCCCTACCCAGCCATGGCTGCAAAACACCATTAAAGGAGTCTAAATGATAGAACAGACTAAATTTTGCAATTTCACAGCCTCCATGAAAATCCCATTTTAGCACAGACACGATGAAAGAGAAAACATGAATGATTGATATTGAAGGAAACCCAGTTTGTGTCTAATATATCCTGGAGAAACTGCTAATGGAAATTGAATAGTCCTGAAAATATTTCCTGAGACTGCAACTCTGATCAAGTAGCCCTATGGTGATATATTGCATGTCCAAATTAAAGCTGCCCTGGGGCACACGTAACCCCAGCAGCTGGTTTTACTGTGCAGGACTGGATGATTTGTATGTTTTTTCTAGCTTTTTGACAGCATATTTTTATACAAGGCTAAGGCCTGAATCTTCTACTATGTAAGAGGAGCTACTGAATATTTAACATCCCATAGAACTGATGTTACTCCAGCATGTCATTATGTTCTATTAGGAAGCTTGGTGGTACCCCAGCATTGCAGAATGGCAGATGGTACCTTTAGATAGAGAGTCACTTATGGAAGTCTCTAAATTTATGGACCATACTCATACATTTCTTGAGAAAATAAGAATTTCCACTGACTGCTCACAGTATTAAAATCTGTTCTAATTTACCATGTTATTTTGACAGCAACTAGTATCAGTTCTTTAAAGGGGAGAGGCTTTATTAGGAACAGTGATGGAGCAATCTAACTGTAAAAGCATTTCTTCCATGACCCTGTGAATCACTTCTGAAATAAAAGAACTTTATCCTTCACATCAAGAAATAATTTTTAATGGGTGTATGGGCAGTCTTAATTCATAAGCACATTTTAAAACACCATTATGCACTAAAGATGACATCAGGAAATAATTCACTTCTGCATACAGAATCAAAAACTTAATAAAAAGCATCCATCTACAACAGAGCACAAACACTCCAGCTCCCCAAGAAATTCCTCATTCTGTTTCCATCAGTTTTACAGGGATCAGGATGAGATTGATTAGCTTCAGTTTGAGTAAGATACTGAATCCAGCCCTGATAACTCAGGTTACAGGTTAGTGACGTTAGCAATGGAATGTGTTTCAGCTGAACCGGATAAATGCGCATCCAGTGTGCCTCCATGCCTGCTGGACAACCAAATTCAGGATCCTTTAGGTCCTTGCTCATGCCTGGAGTCCGAACTTCTTCAGGTTCATTTTCTTTTTTTTCTGTGTGTGGTTGTGGGGATTTTATAACGGTGGGGATTTTTAATTTGGGAATATTTGGGGTCTTCATTTTTTTCTTCTTCTTCAATCTGTACAGTGCCCTGTAAGTACTTCTTAGATGTCCAAGATCTTATCAGTTGGAAGGTGACATGCAGAGTGCTTGTTAGAGTATGTGAGTAGCAGTATTTTATATTATGTTAAAAGAAGCTCTGCCTGATCTCTGGAGATCCTCAAGTTGTGTATCACCCCAGTTTAATTAATAGCTCTGTCTCAACAACTCTGAATTCATCTGAGATGCTATGCATAATTTTGTATTGAACAGCTATAATGTATAAGGTTAGCATCTCCTTTGTAATGCATTAGCAGACGTTTTAGCAAATGCTTGATATGAAGAAGGCATTTAACACTCCTTATCGCATTCAACTGCGACTCTCATTTCATCACATGAAGTTTCGTCCTCCCTGAGTAATCTCTTGGGGGGTCTGAGTGCTGAGATAGCTTTTAAGAGCTGGTGTTTGGTGCTTTCAGACGCTGGAGGTTTTTTTCCATTCTATTTTGTTCCATCTCTCTTTGATAGCTTATGAAAATTTGTCATTTTGCAGAAAGTTTTTAACTTTCCATCTTCTTCTGGCCATGTGCAAAACAGAACACAGGACTCGCATGTGCTCCACACAGACAGACCCATCAAAACCAAGGTGGGTTGCTCCTGGCTTGCCAAGAGAGATCAAATTCAGCAGACAGAAGGTGTGAAATTTAGGAACTGTGATCGATACTGGGGCTTGTGTCTGTCTTTGACTGCAAACTCCATTCTGAAAGGGAATTTTCAGCTGTTTTCTTTGAAATCTCCCCTCCAGGTTAAACTCATGTTCTAAAGGGTGATAACAAAGGGTGAACTACTGAGACAGCTATCTTTTCATTTGAGTTTGTCAGCAGCTCTGTGTCTGTGTCTGTGCTTAGACCACCAGCTCCTCCAATGTGAATCAGATGGGAAGTGCTGCAGGAGCTGGGCTTATTGCTAAGGTGTCCCCGGACAGCAATCACAAACCTTTATTGTGGGTCCTGAGCTCTGCAGCAGTAATGCAATTTCGTTTTTGCATATCGCAGCTATCTCCTCCGCTGGTCTTTGTGTCAACAGGGACGGGGAGCTTCCAGTTGGCTTTGTTTGTTTTGCTGCTATTTCAGCCTAAAAGCTAAAAAAAATATAACCTGTATCAGCTTTCTTTCTTCCAGAAAATGTATTACTTTTAAATATACTCCCTTTTTTATAGAAGTCAGGACTTCCTTGTGAAGGGCCTAACTCAAACATCACACAGCAGGATTTCACTTTACTGTAGATGCCGGTTGCATTCCTGAGAGGGAGGAAAAAATACTAATGGCCAGGTTATAATGAGGGGCTGAACAGTGGCACTCCACAGGGAGGCAACATTTTTGAGCTCAAGACCATGTGATAGTGGGATATGGGCTTTTAAAATGGAAAGAGAGTTGTTGAGTCCTATGATTTTTCTGTGAGACCCACAGCATGGCCAGTTCTCAAGTAGGGAGGGGAACTGCTGGGGAAGGAAGGAGTGGTCTGTATAATAATTACCTTCAAACAATTACCTGAGGCTTCTGAAAGTGGCAATCTACAAGACAGCAGTTTCCAAGAAAAGCCCATATACAGGGGGAGAAAACTGCAATCAGTAATGAAGGAAACCTTCTAGCAATGGGCCTTGTGCAGGCACTTCCATGTACCAGGATGGGCACATAGCTGCAAGGTCAAGACTTAAAAGGGAAAATGGAAAATTGATCTTATTTAATATGTTTTTAATTTTATTCATTTGTTTTATTTTTTAATTATCTGTGACCATGCAGTTCAGTGCCAAAAACTTCTGATTTCTTAACTGCAACAACCTCCTTTAGCTGATTAACAGTTGGATTAATTTGAAATATCCTTTGAGGTAGAAGAAAGAAAAACACAGGGACAGCCCTACCTTAAAACCAGCAGAGTCATTTTGTCACACTAAAAGCCTGGCTGCACCCACAGCTTTTCTGGGAGTGTTATACTCACCTACCTACACCTCACCCTCCATCCAAACACCCTACAGTCTCCTCCAGACCAGCACCTTCCTTAGGGGAAGGTTTGTGGCGATTTTACTACCACTGCAAAATGTCTGCCTACAGGCTGTTGTGAAATATTAAGAGTAGCTATACAGAAATAATGATTTCTCAAAATCATGATTCTTTTTGTTGCTGTTATTCAACCAAAACCTTTTTGTTTGTTTAAAACGCATTTTTTCTTTTGATTCCTTCTAGGTATTGAAATATTAAGTTGTACTTTGATAATTTTCTTTCCAGATGTGGTTTTCATGAAACTACAAGCACCACAAATGTTTTCAGTTTAAAACAAACAGTTAAAATTTTTTGGAGCTGGAAGTAAAATATTAAATACAAGCACCTCTGAACTAGCCAGGGGTGGGCTGATGGGGTTCCCTTCTCAAGGTGCCTGACTAAGCCACAACGCTTAAGAATGAATTACACAGATTGCATCCTGCCCAGCTCTCTACAGAAATATGCTTGTAAATGTTGCAAAGAGGTAGTTTGAAGGACATTTGAATGATATAGAATGATACAGATCACCCAAAGCATCAGTTATTCCATCTTACTCCTCTCCTTCCTTCCCCAATTCTCTTCAGTATTTGAAAATAGACTGATCCAGGAGAGCTGCAATAAAAAAAAAAAAAAAGTGGTAAAGGCTTGTCAGCTCTGGCTTTCCAGTTGCAAGGGCTCATATTGGGATGCTGTTATGGCAGCTGGTTCTTTAAATCCGACCAGAACTGGACAACCCTGACTGGACTGCAGCCACTGTGTACATGTGTGGCTTTACGGCACTTTCTGTGTATGCAGCGCAGCAAGCAGTTCCTAAAAAACACAGTTTCCTATAATTCTCACAAAAGGACTGTGTTGAGGACCTCATTTTCTGTACAGAAACCAAAGGCTTCAGAGCTTATGTGGCCTCGTGGCACATCCATAGTCCCTGATGGGGAACCCGCAGTGCCCTGATGAGGAGCACAGTGCACTCCGCTGCCTGGCTCATCCACAACTCCATCCCATCCTTCAGCAGTGGGCACAGCCCCTCTGCCTGAGCATCCACAGTCCTGCACTAAGGCCACTCAGCCTTTTACACAACCCAAGACACTTGTATGTTTCAACATTCATGAGTCTTGAGTGGAGCTGGGCCAATTTGTATCCCTTTATTAGCAGTATTAAATTCCATTGTGCAGGTATTTCCACAGCTGTGAGTTATTCAACATAAACTCCTACTGAAGTAGAGAATAGGCTGCAAATAACCCACTAGGGAACAATTTCTTAAGTGCTAGTCATCCAGCAAATTCCTTTATTCTCAGTTTTTATAGTAGGATTATTTGATGTAGAGGCTATGTCCAGGTTATAATGTATTTGATTATTTATAGCAGATATCTTGTGTCATGAGCTCCATTTTAAAATGGACAAGGATTATTGGAACTAGACAGATGTGAATTTCCAAAACTAACCTCATTTTCAGTGGAGCCTGTGCTATTGCTTGTACTTTTGAGAATATCACTTTTCTGGTAATTTTTCAACCCCCCAGTTGTTTTGCTACTAAGGCTACTTCATCCTGTGATTTTTCTGTTTCCTATATCTTTCCTTGATGACTATTCCTATCTCCTAGTGAAATATTTCCCTCCCAATGCCACCAAATGGATCCCCCATATGGAAAAAAAAAGCTCTTTCTGTTCCATGCTTCATCAACACTAAAGATATGTTTTCAGTTCTGTGGAGGCCCCAAGAACAGGTGTCACCTGCTTTAAACCTTGATTAAAACCATCATACCCCCCCGAATGGAAACTCCCCCTTCTGTGTCACCTGCCTGAGCCACCAGCATGGTCTCTCTCCTGGGAAAGGTATTTAGAGGATATACACCTTTTTTGTAATGCTACTGCATTAGCCTAAAGACAAGGTAACCTTTACACAATTCTTGCTGGTGTCTCCAAATCAAGCTATTGGCACAGCACAGTTGTCGTGGTTTAACCCCAGCTGGTGACTGAGTACCAGAAATCTCCTTGCTTACACCCCACCCACACTTCCACACACACATCCTCTCTAGTGAGATGGGGAGGGGAACCAAGGAAAAAAAAATATACAACTCCTGGGTTGAGATAAGAATAGTTTAATAATTAAAGGTAAAATATAATAATACTAATGATAATAATAGCAATAATAACAATTGTAATGAAAATGAGAGAGGGAGAGGAATAAAATCCAAGAGAAACAAGTGATGCACCCTACAATTGCTCACCACTCGCTGACCCATACCCAGTCTATCCCTGAGGAGCAACTGGTGCCTTCCAGCCAGCTCCCCCCCAGTTTTTATAATCAACGCGTCCTGTGGAATGGAACCGCCCTTTGGTCAGTTTGGGTCAGCTCTCCTGGCCATGCTCCCTCCTGGATTCTTGTGCACCTGGTCAGTGGCAAAGCACAGGACACTGAGAAGTCCTTGATTTAAAGCACCACTGAGCAACAGCCAGAACATCAGTGTGTTATCAACATGATTCTCAGACTGAATTCAAACCACAGCACTGTACCATATGAGGAAAATTAACTCTATCCCAGCCAAAACTAGGACAATGGTTCAGTTCCTTTTGGAGGCTGTTGTTGCTCTCTGCCTCTTCACCCCCTGTTTACTATTGAATATATTTTGACTGACACAGTAACTTCATTGAGGGCCCCTACATATTGTACCAACAGGGTTGCTGAACACCAGTTCCACATTCAGCTTCTCTGCCACCCTCCTGCTTTCATAAAGGTGATCCCATTGCCCAGCTTTTCTGCCTGCAGCTTCCAGATCAACACATCAGCCCAAGGCCAGATTCTACCCCACCATGGAATGTGTTCAGCAGTGATGGCAACTGTGCTAGAGCAGTGGCAAGGCAGTGAAGTCTTAGCAGATGCTGTGCCTCTGTATTTGCAGTTCGGTTTGCCCCTTTCCTCCATGTGATGGAGAAACCAGTTCTGGAATGTATTTTTGAGGTTATTCCATACTGAGCTGAGCCATTAAATAAATTGCCTACAACTGAGGTCCTTCAATTTTTTATTTTTTAATTCCCATGTATTTATGGTGTCACATTGATGTGGTTTCAAAGTGCTGTGCAGGGTTTTTATTTGTGTAACTTCCACTGAATTTTTAATTTCTTTTTTTAATAGAAACTGTAGCAAAATCTTCCAAGTGCCTCTTAACAGGGCTAGGATTTCATTCCTGTCATCCTTATCCTTCTTTTGCAGACTATTCAGCCAGCAATAGTCAGGGCTTTTCTTAATGCCTTCCATCTCCTCTGTGTTGCTGGGAAGGGGCCAGCTATCAGCCAAACAGCAAGTAAATAGACTGCCTGCATTTAGAGTAGTGACGGGCACATATGTTTTTAGTGAAGAGTTTATTTGCCAGAAGAAAACTAGTTTGAGAATTCAGGTCAACTTTTGGTGAATAACTTTGAACTACTAAATATAAGAGGTGAGGACAGAAAGATTTCAGAAGTGCAGAAAAAGCTCATATCAATTTTTCTGGAGCCAATCAGCTCTGTTTAGTTGGGCTAGGCTTCTCCTCTTGCCAGCAAGAAAAAACAAATAAACAAACAAACAAAAAACAAACAAAAAAAAAACAACCCAGGGAGGGAGGAGAAGGAAAACAGGACAGGAGATTGCCCCAAACACAACATCTAAGTCAGAGGTGTTTAGTAAATCCATTTCCTTTGGTGCCCATCGCCCTCCTGCCCCAGCCCTTGCCCCAGCTCTCCCCCTCTCCTGAGACAAAGCTCCTATTTCTGAACCCTTCCATTTCAACCTTCCCCATCCCTTGGTCCTTTTCATGAACATTCCCAGGTCCCAGCTGGAGAGCCCCCAGCCTCTGCCATCCCCATATATTTCTCAAGCTCTGCATTAAGCTCCCCTTGTCCAAACCCACCAAGAGCTCTCCAAATTCAAGCACCTCCAAAAACCCTCCCCAAAGCCCCTTCTTGGTTCACTCATCTATGTCAGAGCAGGTACTTGGCTCTTCCCAGCACCACTGGCTGCTGCAGCCCACTGCGCCCAGCTTTACCTCCTGAAAAAGCCTCAGGCGGCACTCCAGCAGCAAGTCAAAGATTCCAGAGCGTTGCTGTGCTCACTAGCGGTACCAAGTCCTGTCCTAACAGGTCCCCAAGGGCAGGAAAGGAGTATTGTGATGAGGGAATATCTGATGCACAGAAACTCCTTTTTCAGGGTACATTCACAAGAGATTGAAATATCATTTATCTCTTAAAAAAAATACTGCCCTTAACACCCACTTAAGATGCAGAAGAGCTGGATTCAGCCTTCAGCCTCCCATGTTACAGGAGGGTTACACTGAAGAGGGGCCGATCTCATGTCCTGAGGAAAGGCAAAGGTGATCTCGGTAGTTTCTGGGTCAAAGGATACTGAGTGGCTCCAGAATATGCTGATGCTTTCTGCAGAACCTTAGTCTATATCTATCCTCAAAGCAAGTCATGGGGAATTTGA
The DNA here is from genome assembly GCA_013397725.1 of Rhagologus leucostigma. Classification (NCBI taxonomy): domain Eukaryota; kingdom Metazoa; phylum Chordata; class Aves; order Passeriformes; genus Rhagologus; species Rhagologus leucostigma. Next base: position 1,234,980 of record VZTD01003639.1, on the reverse strand, counting down.
GCTTGGTTTTTGTACCACACAGAATACACTGTCCTGTTTGCTATTCAGGTGCCACTGGGATCATGGTCCCATCCATGTACTGTCCTCTACGAATCTCAAGTTTGATTTTTGTTAAATTGCATGAAAGAGCAAGTGAACTGAGCATGATTCTTTCAAGCACATTGAGAAATTTTTGCTGAAAGCTGACTCAAAACATCCGTACTTAATTTAACTTCTTTTTCATTTAGTACAGTAGGAAGCACTGCTACTGAGAGAGCTTCAACCATGTGTCCCTGCCATGGAAGGACAAGGGTGTTTTGGTCCCGGGGAGCTGCCCTGGCCATGCAGTGGGGAGAGAATTCAAGGTACCTAGTAACAAGGCAGCAATTTCCCACTGGGGCAGGCAATTCCACTGATTTTGGTGAAATAAAAAGCTCTGAAGCTCAAAATCCTAATGTTAACCTTCTACCACCACACTAAATCCTTGTTCTGGCTTTTCAAGTTCAGTGAATTCAGCTCATGCAGCTCCTGTCAGCAACCACCAGTGCAGATATTTCAGCATAATGGTCCTTCTTCATAGGCACAGCAAAGGGAGCTCTGAGGAGAGTTATGGAGGATCATATTGCAGAGCACTGCACAGTTGAAGATGACAGAGGTGAATGTCGGTGTGATGGACCACAGCCTGACTCCACAGCACTGATTAGAATGCCTCTTCCTGCAGAGGCAGGGTCTATCTCTGCCCTGCCTCCCACCTAACTTTGCACTTTCCAGCCCACTTACAAAGCTCCAGTCCTCTCCCATGCCAGCCACGGTCCCCAACTTGAGCAAACCCCCTTATTCAGCTCTCATCCTCGACTCACAAAATGAACACACCTGTAGTCTAACTGCCGGTCATTCAGCAAAAGACCTCATTTAGAAACTAGCCCCCTCAGTCCAATTATCCCTCTTCTCCAGCCACATGTCCTTATGTAGCAGCATTGCTCATTTATATGCTAATTTTACTAAGTCTACTTCAAAGGGGAGAATTGTTTGTTAAAAATCTTACACTCCAGCCTGAGTTCAGACCATCTCATTATTTACCTGCAAATTTAGGGAGATATGAGTAAAAGCTCTGTTCTTTTATGATCTATTGTCTAGGTGATCAAAGGAAACCATTCAATATGAAGATCAAAAAGAGTCTGGCTCCCAGCAGCCCAGCAGCTGGCTCTGCCAACTCCCAAAGTCCGCAACCTCAGTTATAAGTAAAGACTGATTCTACTATTAAATAACTTTTGATTACAAATTGGAGGGAATATAAAAAAAAACCCTCACATCACAGTCTCTTTAGTAAGGTGTTAATGAAACTAGGCTTCATATTGATATTATCTCAATTATTAGTCAAGGAATAATCACTATGTATATAGTGTCTCTATTAATAATCCTCAGATAATGAAAAATATCCCACAGACATAACTAACACTGCTTGATAAATTGCTGGTGGACCACGGCTAACCCAGATTTTCTTTTTTATATAGATATACTGCTCAAAGGATTTTTTAAAACAGGAACTCAGAGACAGAAGTGTTTACTATTTAGAGAAGGCAAAAGCAGGGGCTGTAGGTTGAAGTACCAAAATGGGACACCTCACGTCCCAGTCTGTTAGGGAATTATGTCAACAGAGTAACACGATGTGAATAATGAACCCATGCTTTTCAGGGCTGACATAATTCCTCAGCCTAAGGAATTTCAAGAACCGTGATTCGTAGAAATCCTACTCTTCTTGAAAAGATAACCTACAGAAAGAATTTTTCATCTTCACCACAAATAAACATTAAATAGTATACAGCTTGCTTTAGAAAAATAATGTGAGAAGTGAAAATGTATAGACTTTCGGGCTTTAATCTTCCTTTTAAAGTCAACACACTGTTATTCACTATAGTATGTCCCTTTTCCGTGCTACAAATGGCAACAAACAAGAGGCTGAGCATGGAAGTATATCTGGGGGCTCTGCAAGGGGAGCACAAGGATGTTTTGACTGCTGAGATAATAAACTATATATTTTTTTTACTTGATACATTTCTGAAAATACACTGAATTCTCCTAAAAAGATTAAGCCTCCAATGTTGCTAGGAGAGATATTTTGCTTGCTGTGCTTCACTTTAGCTTGTTTGTGTGAATCAATATGTTGTACCCTTCCTGTCAGTCAGTAGTAAATGAATACCTTAACAGGTCTGGGATGACTTCTAGTGCTGTTCTCATTTGGAGCAGATCTAAAGCTGATGTTTTGAACAGTTGTTAGTATTAAAGATCCGATAGCACTTTACAGGAGGGTTGGGGTGTAAGTTTTGGTGTCCTGGCCAAATTCCAAAATGGGTAATTAAATTCTGTCCATCTAAACTTCCCCCTGTGGCTTTAGTTGGCTCAGGTATTCTTAATTTCCTGTTTTAAACTGTTCCATAGTGTTGCAGCAGTGCTGTTAAACAGTTGCCAGGTTTCACCTCGGCAATGTGTGAGATGATTCATACCTTAGAGATCTGCAGATAGCCGCATGTTCCGTGCAGCCTATGGGAGCTGGAGGAAAGGCAGAGTAGGAATGACAAGATGTCATAATGACTGTTCCTTCATTCATTTTCTAATTTTGTGACACTTCAGAAAAATATAATAAAATCTCTCTGGTTTTTAATGAAATAAATTCCTCTCCCCCTCAACCCTTCCATTCCTTGCATCCCCAGGAGAGAAGAGAGAAGCTGAAGAGACATGTACGGGGTTAAATGAAAACCCAGATCCCTGACTATGCCAGGATGTGAAGAGAACTGAGGTCTATATTTGACCTGCTCAGAAGAACATTTTTCACCTCACATACTCTGAAGCTTTGAGAAATTTCAATTCCAAATCAAAGCTGTATGCCTTTATGGTAGTTTTCCTTCTTAAAATGTAGCAACACAGCACCAAAAGAGTGCTGAAGGTAAGATGAGCCCAAGTTAATGTGTATTTTAAGTTGCTCCCTGTTTTGATCTTTCACTGGCAATTTAAAAGCTAAACAAAGTCTAAATTACACACACACACCCCCCGTAAAAATAAAATACAGCCTCCAGAAAATCCTTGTTCGGAACGGTATATGCAAGCCTGTTATTTGCCACTCCTTCATTGTTATCTGCCCTGTTTCTTCCCTTTGTTTTCTTCAGTCTTGCAAAACTTCTGAACCCAGTCTGGATATGAGGGAAGAGCTTTAAGTATTCAGTCTCTCATCAAAAATAAATTATGAGGTGATAATGTCTTTGTAGAGAAAAATTTTTTTCTATTAGCTGATTCAGCCCACCCAAAAATCCAAGGAGTGCCCCAGAGATGTCTACCTGAACCCATTGCTCAGGTAAGAAGTAGAAAATGAGGCTTTTAACTTCAGCACCTTTGTTTGTTGCCTAAGGTGGGAGGAATAGCTCTGCCATTTTAACACGACATGTAATGTGTCTGTCTTGTGGTACAGCTCATGAATTTATCATGAGGTAGCAAAACCAGAATAGTAATAAATTGGTGAGATTTCATTTTCATACAAATTTCTGAAAACTCACAATAGCTATAAAAAACACTGGGAGCCCAGCAAACTACCACTACTGTCCTCTGCAGTGTCCAGTATAAGAACAACTTCTTTTGCAAGAGTAGGGAAAGCAGCTGAGGTGTGTAACAGCTCAATACTCCTGGTTTTGTGGCTTTCTCCCACAAACCTTGCTTCAGGAACCATCACCAGTGCAGCTCACAGGGAGAGCTTTGTCCAACCTGTCTGCCGAGGAGCTCAGGAAGTTACTGGCTGGATTACAACTGCTTGGCTGCCTGGGCTGCAGCTCTGTGTGAGTGAGGGATAATGGGGAGACTTTCAAACTTTTTTAAATAAGAAAAAAAGCTCTTTCAGAAAAAGAAAGCAAATACATGCCAGGTTTTTTTAATGACAAAAACAGAGCAGTAAAAAAGGGGGAAACATTAATGCTACTTTGGGATGAAAGTGTTTTGAAGAGGTACGTATTTAACTAATTAGGAAGCTCTGGACAGTAGGCCTAATCTTTTTGGTCTAAGCAAAAAAATCTATGCATATCATTTTTCTGGCAGAAAGCCAGTTTTTCTTATCTTGAGTTTTCCTGAAATGCTATCAGCTGGAGCCTGATCCTGGAAACCTTGGAGGGGCTGAGTTCCCAGGAACCACTGTGTAGTAGACTGAAGGAAAAAAAATTTTCGTGACACCCTGAATGAAAAAAAAGTCAAGCCCTTTCTTGATGAGGCTAATCATTGCTACGTAAAACCAAAAAGGGATGAAAAGCATGGTGTAGGGAGTGCCAGTGATGCTGTTTGAAAGTCAAGAGTTTTCACTTTGTTCTCGTGAATGCAGGCAGGGATCATTTGCTGGAACTGCTCCAATCCTACTGCCCTTAAACATATAAAGCTCCCACTTCAGTCAATGGGATCTGTGCATGCTGAAGAGCTACTGGGTCGAGCTTGTAAATGTCTGACACTGATTGTGCGACACATCAGCGCTCTTATGGCTGATTAAAGGAACGATGTGTCACCAGCAGATGAGACCTTTGCACAAATAGAATAACAACACCATGTCAATATTTTCCTAATGTGTGAATAAGTGCTGTGAGGGACAGGGCACACAGTATTCCAGAAACTGAAGTGTGGGAGATGGCTGAGAAAGCTTGCTGAATTCTTATCTAAACACCAAAAAGCAATATTAAATATTAAATCAGACTACTAATATTAGAATATAATATGTTAGCATGACACTTCACCTTCTTTAAAGCAGTGTGTTGCCACTTGCCCTTGATGTATAATCATGTGTTAAATGAATGATTTTCTGTTACTGCTTTCCAGTATGAAATCAATGGGGTGGAAAAGCTATCTTTTTGTCAGAGAGAAATCTCCAGACAAGACTGCATGATGTCGTTACTGGAAGTGGCAGTAGTGGGGTACGTGTGTAAGACTCGGCCTTTGTAGTGTGTGAGGACAGAGGTATGAAATGGTAAGGCACCCTGAAGCCCTCCAGCCCTTGGGCTCTCCAGCTCCAGGACAAGTCCTATGCAAGAAGCAAAGCAGTGCTGTTTTCTTCTGCTTTATGCCTTGTTAAATTCAGCACAGAAACAGCTAATTGTGAAAGCATAATTCTGCGTTTTTGAGATCACAAACTGATCTAGGTCTAATTGATTTTTTATATACATTTACTTACTTCAAGCTTAAACAGAAACTGCCACGATGTAGGTGTATGAATGTGTTTGAAGAGGCTTGTCTGGTGTCTGGGACCACCTGGGGATCATACAAACATTTTATCCTTGTTCTTCCAGTACCAAAGTCAGTATTACAATTTATAGGAGCAATTCAGAAGAGACAGAAGCAGGGAAGTGGTGGTCAGTGGTCAGCCATGTATACATAAAAGGACTTCCCTTCTCAGGAAAGCTTCTTCTTGCTACTTGGCTTGCAGCTGCTTTGTAGCACCTTACAGGGTAGGACATCTTGCCTGCTTTCTCACAAACTAAAATGTTACATGTTTATCAACTTTTTCTAGTATTGCCATTTTATTGAGGGGTAGGTTTTAATTTGTCTCAAGTCCAACACAATGACAGTGGCCTTTGCTTACCCCGTTTTTCCCCTTTCCTTAAAAGGGATACGTGATGTAGAAATGTGAATTCATCATCAGCTCAGTGTTGTCCTTTATCTTTCCTCCCTCCTAACCCTGGGCCGTCACAATGACACCTCTCGTTTAACCAATCTCAGGGTAGATAGGCTCTCTAAAGACAAAAGTGGGTAGCAGTGCCAGTTAACTGAGTTACCTGCATGGTTATGACCATGGCAGACACAAGTCCATTTCTGTCCACAAGAATTCTTTCAGGTGTTTTATATGATCAATGTATTGGCAACAAAAAAATGGAAGTAGACAAAAGGAACAAAGCTAGTATTTAAGCCAGGCTCCCTGGAAAAACAGGACAAGACTTATGGTCGGACCTACTCTGAGCAGGACATGGACCAGGACACCTTCAAACCTGCTGGAGTCTGAGTGTGGATGGAGGGATGGAGTGGAAATGTATCAACACGTTTTTGCAATGGATGCGCCCAGATCAGATCTTGGACAGTCATAAAAAAAACAAATGTGAGGCTTCATGGTTCAGAAATGGATCCCAGACCTCCCAGAAAACTGTGTACTTGGCAGGCTTGGATGAGCCGCATTCATTTCAGCACATAAGCATATAGGCTCAATCATTAAGAAAAATACAGGAGGTCCTCCAAGTGCCTGAAGTGAGCACCTGATGTCTTAAACCCAAGGCAAGAAGCTCTGGGGAATTTGGAAGTCCTCAGCAATCACGCAGGAGAAGCTCAGCCATTTCAGTGCCAAATTAGTGGGGATTTCTGATGATATCTGGGTCCTACAAGAAAGCTGGTCATGTGTCAACAGTGTCTGTAACAACAGGACTTTCACATCTGTGTTTTTGCAATAGAATTTGTAACTCTATAAAGTACCTCAGTGCTTGTGAAGCCCATTGCATAAATTAATAAATAATAATATCTTAGATTTGAAGCAGAATTTCTTGCAGTTTCCAGGAGGACTCTAATCCTTTCATGCTAGGAGGACATCATTTCTATATTCCCTTTCTTGGGATGTCAAAGCTATATTTTTCCAAAACATTTGAACAATTTGACTGGGACCCAAGGGGAAATTCTGGATGCATTGTGGTGGAGTAATGAGTCAGAAAATTTTCTTGCCAGGGACTGAGAAATGCCTGACCTCATTTGTGAGAACACTGCGTGAGAGGGAGAGATTTTGCCCTTAGTGGAATTCTAAGTGTTTAGTGTAGACCTCTGAGCATAAAGCAACAGCATCCCTGTTCAAAAAAAAAAAAAGGAATCTGTGATTATTCTTGTATTTACCTCTAGAGAAATAAATTTTAAGATTTTTTAGGTCAAATTTAAAACTAATTTTAGGTGCCAAAAAATATAATAGTGAGTACATTCTAATTATTGTTTATGGAATATATAGCTTTCACCTAAGCTGCAGCTTTATATGCGTAGCTTTATCTTTTAAATCATAACTCTGGGAAGCCAATGGGGGGCCAGCCCCTTGCACCAAGGCAGGAATACCCATATCTGTCACCTTTCTGACAAATATTTATCTAATTTCTTATTATAGATCTCCAGCACTGAAGATGCCCCAGGCAATCTGTTTCAATGTCTAATCTGAGTCATCCTTGCTCCAAATGTAAACCCAGTCTCTCTCAGATGCAGAGAACAACAGGCACATAGTAGCCCTGTGGCTACATGGCACAAGTTTTACTGAGCTGCTGGCAATTAAAATTTGGGGCATTTTTGTGTTTGGTGTGATTTGGCTTTTTTATAGTCCCTGGGTCTGTAATCAATATACGTGTTCCATAAGAAGAATAATACTGTGCCAAAGTAAAAGTATATAAATAATTGCACATTTTGTATAATTTTCTTCTGCAGAGGATGCTTAATTCCTTAGGTGCACAACAAAGCCTCTGTGGCTGCAGCTACTCTTTGGGTGCCAGGCTGGGTGTAATCCCCAGTGGTTGCAGGCAGCTCTCCGCTTTGCTTTTGGTTTGCTTTGCTTTAAGATTTACCTCAGGAAGTCAATAAACAATACTATTCACTGAATTCCACTTATTCACCACAAATCTGTTTGAATTGACTACCTCAGAGTTTGACTGTCACCTTATCTTGGTATCTGGTCATCAAACACACCCACGTGTATATAAAAATCCGTGGAAAAGCTACCAAAGCTCATAGCTTACTAAAGTTTTCTTTATGGTAATTGCTCCAACTTATGATATTCTACAAAGGAAGTTCCTACAAATACAAAACTCTTCTTAAAATTATTTTATTTTTTAAGGCAGTGGGTACCACTGTCTTTAATGAAAGTCAGTCTTTTTATGCTAGAGACTAATATAGCTGCCGGCCCTGGAGTTTGAACCCTATCTCCCTAGACTGCCAGAGCATTCTCATTTTTCATCCCTGCTGAGAACACAGCTACAGCACATTTCCTAATTTCTATCATATGTTAGTGTATTTTGTGAAATACAATTCCTTTTTTCTTAAATAAAAATAATCAAATAAAACACATTTGAATGAATAGATGTTTTCCACTTTTTGCCTTACTTGATCAACTCATTTGAGAAGCCAGTAGTTATTTTCACTAAAGCTAGAATTTTTAAGACTTCAGTCAAAAATGTGACTTTTTTATATCTTATTAAATTTCATGTGGGTTATGCAGAAAATAAATTGCATGCAACTGTACTACCTAAGTACCACTGCTGTATTTTTTTTTTCACTGAGCAATTTCTGAAAGCAGTATAAATCACAGGCTAAATTCTTCTGCCCTTCCTCCAACCTTGCTGAGCCAAAATCCCATTAAAGTAAACTTTGAGATTTGGCCCCATGACTGGATGAGTATGGGAAAGCCTGTAATTTATAAGGCCATATCCAAGTCCATTATATGTCCAGGAAATGTGCAGAAATATATTTTTAAGAGACTTTTCTCTCCAAGTTCCTAAAAAGGCCTGAGTAATTTCAGGGAGGCAATCTGATAGACAGATTTGTATGAATATTTATATAACTAATAACAGAGCCAATATTTCTAAATATTTTCTAAGAATATTCACTCAAGTAAAACAGTGAATGTGTCTTGGCTGTTTGTCTTCTTTCCATTTACTTTCCATTTACTTCCTGTGACTGCAGAACTCCTGCAGATGAGTTCACAGGCAGGACTGTTGAAGAATATTTGAGAATAATGACACTATTCACCAAGTGGATTTAAACTTGTAGTTCAGAGCAGTTTCATCAAAAAACTCTCCTAATTTGTGAATAGAAATAATGATATGTAGCAAGTGAAGTTCAAAATTATCTTACATTTTAAATTTTGAATAGTGAGTCTTTCAAACGTAAACAATCCACAGGTAATCTTCAGAGAACCTATTGAAAGAGTAATTTCCACTAATTCAAGAAAATTATAAAGCATCTCCAGAATATACACAGAGAAAAGTTAAAACAATTAAGTAGGTTATTTACAACAAAATACCCATTCAGCCATAGAAACTAACCCCAAACAGATGTACACTGCTCTGATGTACACTTGTGGTCTATTTGAAGACAAATTAAAATGCTTCTCTTAATATCAAATAAATACCCTTCCAAATGCTTCTTCAGATCTTCAGTCATTACCATGAACACGTGTGATGCAGAATTAAATACTGCAAATATGTGCATCTTAAAGGTCAGGGCCTGAATAGTGAAGCCTGTATTTACACCATAGAAATTAATAAATTCCCACATATCCTATATACCTGACATCAAGTGCTTCATTAAATATATTGAATTTTGGTGACTGGGATGAAAACAACCCAATAAAAATTTTGGAATGCCCTAAAAGCCATTTCAATTCTAGCCTGAGTCCCCACTGATAGGCAGGTCCTATCCAGGTGGGGGTCCACATTTTATCTCCTCCTTACTGTTTAATTAAGGAAAGGAAATCCAGGAAAATGCGTCAGTTAGGTCCATTTTCCTCCCTGCTTACTGCCCACCAGTGTGCCAACCAGTAAGGGGGAAGAGACTAAAACTTCTCTGTCTGAACAAGTGGTATGGACACATTCACAGGACATGCAGAAAAGCTGGCATCGATTACAAGCGTCTCTTGGATCCATTAACAGTAAAGCTCAGTACAGATTTTAAAACTGTAGGCTGTTCAAGCAATAGACATTTACTACAGGGCTAACTACTTCATTCATGGAAATTTTATATTCTTATATGTTTAAACTGCTTGCACACACATATATAAAACCCATATACTTAAATGTGCATATGGCCTACAATTGTTCATAGAAAAACTTCCGTAACTTGTCAGACGTAGATGGTTATCATCGTTTGCAAGCACTAATATGACTGATTGATGTTAATACGTTCTGATTAAATTTACTGCTGATTAGTTGATCATCACTTGGAACAACAAGAAATTATATTTCACTGTTTTTATTACACTGATTGGCATTTAGTTTATCAACCGTGGCACCAATGGAAATTATCAGAGCTAATTGATTTCTAATGAGGACATATTAATTACATAAATGTAAGGAAATACAATCAATTTTAATCTGTTTTATTTTAAGATGAGCAATCATGAAACTAAGAAAAGGAAACATCCAGAATCCTACAGTAATCCTTAGATATTGCACAAGTACATTGACCTCATACTTCAGATTGTTCTGCCTGTGCAATGGATACTCACTTCCGAGGCTTTTTCCTCTGATTCCGACTGAAGATTTGAAGAACTGTATCTTTTTTCTTCTAAGTTTAACATATTGTTTTTTCATTAAGAAGTAATTCCTAATGGGAGAAATAATTATTTTGGTTTTATGTCGTAGAGCTTCATATCTTCTGGTGTAAGAGAAAATGATTCTAAATAACACTGTTAATAGTTTTAAAAACATGAGTAGAAAAGAAACAAGGACATAAAATATAAAAGTTTTTTTAAAAAATAAAGCAATTTAAAACCTCTTTAGAGTCCTTGCTTAAAATCTCATATATCTGCCTTCCATTGCTTGAGGGTGCCAAGACAAAATGTTAACTAATTTTGCAGTTTTTAATACCGTCTTTCTGGGTTTTGGTTCATGAGTCAATTACACCCCTACTCTCTGATTTCACATACTGATATCATCAGTGTCATTGGCCCTAGTTTAGCAAAGCACTTGTGTGTGTGTGCAAATCCCATCCATAGAGGGTTGCTCTCTGCTGAATGGGGATCTGCTGACGTCACAAAATTAAATGGCGGAAAAAAACCTATAGTCAAGACTTTCATATATAACCAGAAAACTACCAGCTGTACATGTAGACCTCTGCTTGCATTTTCCAGGATACTGTCCTAGCCAGCCTGCTTAAGCTGCTCTGGACTATGGGAATGCAGTATCCTCACTCCAATGAACTTTGCTGCCCTTGCTTCACATATTCATTCTCCTTCTCTCCCTTTCTCTTTGTCAGATGAATTTGGTGTTTTACAGGCTGCAGTCTCCATCCTACCTTAACAGCTTCTGAAAGCTGCTTGTTGCAGGCTCAGGGTCATATCTAACTTGTTTGCAAGTATTATCTTTAATGCTCTTGCTCTCTTTTAGACCTGCTAATGAAGGCTGAAGTGTTTTACTTAATGTACACAGAAGGATTTTTTTTTAATGCATTCTAGTTGGGGAATAAGTCGACAATTTCTTATGAGCACATGCTCCAAGAAGTGCATACACTCCATCTTTAGGGAATTGCTGGCTGTCTTAACACTTCTCCAACATGATTCATGCTAAAGCTCTTAGAAATATCAGTCTGTCCATGTGTCCAACTTCCACAGGCTGTGCAGAAACAGCAGGAGTGGCCTATTGGTATGAATAATTTATGGCAGGGGGTAAAGCATTTTTACATATTCATATGTTCACCCATTAAATGCAATTCAAAACCCACAGGAATGCACAGAATGTAGAGACTTCACCAAACTCCAGGAGCCTTAAAGGAAAAGAGACTTATCTGCCAACACTGAAAAGAAAAATAACTTATGAACACTGTTTCTAATGCAGCATCTCAAATGGAGGATCTTAAGACACTTAATATTTCTTAATTATTTTACTGCCATAGTGCTGACCACAAGATATATGCCAAATTGACAGCACAGTTATTACCTGAATGCTAAAGTTTAGCTTTACAGATGGATGTGCTTGCAGCATGCACTCATTAAAGAATACATTTTCAAACAGATTCAACTCTTTATATTATTACAAGACTCCTGAAATAAAAGAGTTTATTATTCATTGATAAGATGCTTAGAAAGCATAGGGTAATGTTTTTTTCCATGAATCCTTACCTTAACTCACAAAGGTTTGTTTATTTTTACAGTAAAATAGAAACATATTCTATTTTCAAAAGTGTGCAATTTATTAAAACACTCAAATTCTGTCTTTAAATATGCTTCTGCTTTTTTAAGCTCGAAATTCAGCTAATGGTGTTCAGACATCAGTAAATACTACATAAGAGATGGAAAAAGGAAAAATACTCTCCCACTATGCTTATGGGGCCTGTGACGTTTCCAGGTGGATTGTGTTGTATGGGGAAGGGTAGGTATTCATACGAAGAGCTTGAGTATTTTAAAAGTGTCTGGCCAGAGCTGAACCAGGAAAACAAACCCCAAACTAACCATAAATTAAAGAGGTTCAGAATTGAAAGTCCTCATCAATCTACCAGAAGATGCACAATTGCTTGTAGAACAAGAGACTTTGAGAAGCAGCACCTTGCTGGTATGGACAGTGCCAGTATGATCACTTGGCAAATGCTTTCAGCAGAGCTGCAGCCTCACTGGGAAGTCTGAGCAGCCCATAATATATATTGGTTATGCTGGGGGATGGCTCAGGCACAGAACAGTCTAACTGGCAGACAGGACCTGTAAGAAGATGGAGTCTGCACTGTGTAGGTGAACTCTACTGACAATTGGTCACAAAACTCTGATGAGTCACAACAGGGCAAGAAGAAAACACAGATGAATTTTCATGAGCTTGCAAAAAAGGAATGTCATTGACACCAAACCAACCACCTTGGCCAGATTTCAAATTCTGCTATAATTATGAGCATGTTAGAGACTTTCTTAAAAAGTAGTGTTTTAACTCCAGAAAGGGAGTCCTAACTCTGGAAAAGCTGGAAATCTGTCCTAATTCTGGAACACCTATCTGACTACTGATTCCCAAGATCTCCAAAAAGTATCACATGGGGCAGAAAGGAAGCACAGAACATTTCAGACCAGTTGCTTTATATTTGACAAAATCATAAAAACTCACAACAGGAGTGGCCAAACAAATCACTGATGACGATGGAGACGGACCTGAAGAGCTCACGGGTGCAAAGCCAAGCACTGAGCAATCAGAAGACTGATGAACGTTAATTTGCCCTATGTAATCATCAAACACCTGATGACACATTTCTCTTGTTCCTTCCCATTGAACCACCACCATGTCCAGGGCCCAGAATGAGCAATGTTCAATTGATGAAATCTTTTCTGGGGAAATGTGATGGGGGTCCAAGGTGAGAAAGACAAGTTTTCCCTTTACCTAGTCCTTTGAAATCTCTTATTTGTGTTCACTGATATTAAAAAGAAGTTTCTAAAACATTCTTCTGAGCCAGACATCAGTGACATCAGACCAGCAAGGTACCACAAACTTGAAGGCATCATGAAGAAGGTATTAAAATAGGAAAGCCTGAGGAACTATAACAGCAGTGAAGTTAGTATTAAAAAACCCCAAACAAACAAACAAACAAGCAATCAAACAAAACTTTTTAAAATTACCTGAAAAACAAAAGCCTACTTATTAAGTTTACATGCACTGTCAGGTTTACAGGTTTGTTGATGGTAAAGAAAGCCCAGTTTATTCTTTAATAGTCACACAAAATACATTTACAGCTAAAAAATAACATTTTGTGAACACTTGCTATTTTAAAAAGTGGAAAAAATAATTTTTCATAAAACACGATTGATAAGGTCAGTAATTTTTTTTCAGATAATATTTTGGGTTTAAAAATAAATATAATTGGTTGGAAATTATTCAACAGCTTCTTGAAACCCATTAGCCTTGACAGTTCCTAAAAGAACAAGAAAATTTGCGCATTTAGGGAAGTAGAGACAAGTAGTTAAATACGGTACTTTGCTGAATTTATTACCATGAACAGAATGCCAATAGGAAGGATGTTACCACATTATTTTCTGACTTTATCGAAAGCAATACACTGGAGAAGGTGTGTGAAGGTAGGCAGCCCTTACAAGTGAAACGGGAATATGCATCTTGGAAGATATGCTTTGCATCAAAACAGCTTTAGGAACAAAAACTGTTTCCCTGCAGAAGTATTTCTGATTCTGGATCTTTTATTGTGAAGGTTTTTATTCCTCTATTGTGATGCTGAAATGGTTAACAGCAAACTTTTGAAATGAGATTTGAAAAGCTTGATGAAAGAGCCTGATGTTTTGCCTGATTTTTCTTTTCCTCTGCAGACAAAGGCCTTGAATGCTGAAGGCTGAAAAGCCTATTATCACCAGAAAGAAATGTAAGTAAACAAGGCATTACAATAATGAATTCTATGGTACACGAAGGCAAGAACCAGTTCTGTGCAGCAAGCAGTGAAAGATTTGGCTGTATCTTGGCAATTTTTCAAAAATGATAACAATAAGAGGTTTTGTTGCTTCAGACATGTAAATCAAAAGGATATTTCAGAACTAAAAATGATACTGAGAGTTTCTAACCATTGACCCCAAACCAGCATTCAAAAATAGACATTAAAACTAAGAAGCTATAATCCTACAAGCCATACACAATCAAACCTAAAGAGCTAAAAAGATTGAATTTTTAAAGTCCATTTGAAATTAGGTTGGCAATAACTACCCTTATCCACAGGAGAAGGATTTCTGATATTCAAAGTTAAGATGTGATGAAAAGGAATAATCCAAAAACTATACCAAGAGTATATTTCAAAACCAGCCTTTGTAATGGTCTGATATTCCCCAGTCTTGTTCCTAAATAAACAGCAAATACAGAGGCCATGCACAAAGGTAGCTTGGACTATAACATGCAGAGCGTTTTATTTGTAGGAAGTTAAGGAGTGCATAAGTGAAAAGTGAAGAGGTGTAATTTGATATTTAGGCTTTTTATAGTGTATTAACAAACTGTGCAAATGTGCCTAAAAGCGAATAAAACCAGCAGCTTGGCCAAACTGGTGCAGTAGAATTTTGGCAGAGCAGAAGGGATCAAGTTAAAACTTATCTACTGGTAGAAGTTAAAGCTACTTAAAACTCCCAAAGCAGAAGAGAGGGTCTGTGTAGGTGAACAATGCCTCACAAACACTAAAAGAACACAAAAAAGAAGGCAAAGTTTGCAACCCATTAATGGTAAATTGAGCCTTTTGCACTGCCTGTCTCATCTGTGAGGGAGGGCAAGAGCCCTTGCTGCAGCAGCGAGGTGTAGATTTTTAATGCCACTGACAGCAGAGCACTGCTGACTTATCTGGGGCATCCTATGGGAACAAGCAGTGTCGCTTCAAGAGACATATCCAAACAGCACGCAGGATTGGACTAGGCACTTGTTCCTTTCCTTACCTAAGCCCTCCTTACACACTTGTATGAAGAGAAGCAAACAAAGGAGCAAAACAAAGCTTAAACAAAACACTCAGGTGAAGTGAAATTCGGGGAGCAGGTTGAATTCAGGTATTGGAACCAACCTCACTGAGATCCACACCGCGTCTGGCAATGCCTGGGCCTGCGACAGTGCAGCTCCTTTTCTCTCACATCAAACTGGACAAGTGTGACTGATTCACAGCCTTCCCTTTGGGATTTGCCCCTTGAGTAATTTGTCAGAGCCAAGTTCATAGAATGGGAACACAGGAAGTTCAGGCTGCAAAACCCCTAAAATCTCAGTTCATGACTTTGTGTTCCTCTGCATCAAGCTTCCCCACAGAGACAAACCCAAAAAAACAAAAGACTCCACTTGACAAACCTGATGCCCGAAAGGGCAGCACAGAAAAGGCAGAACAGCCTTGAGGATGTTTAAGGGTAGGACCTAGGCCATGAAGAGTAGCTGAGATGATTTGATTTGGGTGAGATGACCTTTGGAGTACAGTGTAATATAGAATCCTCTTGTATAGATGGTCATCAAAGGGTGAGCACCCAGGCTGCAACATGAAGAAGGCAATCCCAAAGTAAGGATTTGGTCCATGAGAAAAACTTAACCTCTTGGAAGGATCAGATCGGGCTTATATCCAGCCTTGGATCACCGCAGGCTACAAGTATTTCTGCGCAGCTCAGTGAATTCCAGTGCAAACACCCAAAACAGTGCCAGTCCAAGCCTTCTCCAGGACCAGAAGTGAGAATAATATGTCTCAAAATGTCGCCCCCGCAAGTTTAGAAATTTCTGTGTGGTGTTGGGTGGCATAACGTGGCATGGTCTTACACAGCTATGGGTACTTTTGAGTAGAGCAGAGAAGTTCAACATGTTCTGAATTAGTATTTACTAATCCAGAATCCCTAAAAAGACAAGATCTTTCAGTAGCAGAAATTCCTACAGAGAAAAACAAAGTAAAAAAAACCCAAAAAAGAAACCCGGCAAACAAACAAAAACAAAACAAAATAAAAACAAAAAAACCCAACCAAACAAAAAAAACAACCAAACAAAAAAAACCCAACAAAACAAACAAACAAAAAAACCCCAAATAAACCCCCCTCCCAAATACCAACTAAAAGAACCCCTTGAGCTTTTTAAGATCTACAGTAATCAAGTATATTTATATGAATCATAACATTAGTAAACTGTGAGACCTTTGTTAAGGTTTCTACAACTGGCCCAGAGTAGAGCTGAAACCTATACTCTCCAGGGAAATGTCCACTTCCCTAAAGGTCTGCTTTAGCTTCAACATGGAGCTGAACAACTGAAAAAGCAGCTCACGGCTTCAGCTAGCACCAAAACTAGAATCAAGACAAAAGATTTGGTTCATGATTCATCCCTGCTAGATCAGTGCTGCTGAAGGCAAGAAGACTTAGTTTCAGTTAAAGCTCTGGCTCAGGATATATAAATGAACTAAATAAAGTATCCATAACTATGATCTTTTTCAGTGATAAATAGTCCACTTGGGTTTTTTTTACTGATTCTATTTTATAAATCACTTTAATGTACATGTGAGGTAATATTTTCATGCCAATTTGAGCTGTTCAGTGCAGGCTACCATAGGATATATATACATATATCTATACAGAAATTAGGACGAACTAAGAAGACAAATCAAATAGTATAAATATTTGCACTGTGAAACAAAACTTGATTATTTGCTGAAACATGTAATTAGGCATTAATACTTCATAATGTGGAAACATTTATCTAAAAATACAAAAAACTATATTTCTCCTATTATTGTTACAGAGACCTAATCATTCCTGTTTCAGAGACAGATATTGCTGCCATGAATGTGAAAACTCTTGTTTAAATAATATGCAAGGCACACAAAAATAACAACGTAATTTTCCACATAGACCTTTTATTCAGAAGTAGTTGGTACCTAGTAAACTTACTGGAAGCAATGGGATTACAGGTGATCGTGCAACTTTCAGCAGTATAAGTTACTAAACTTTCTGCTTATCAGCATATCTCATGCATGCAGAAAATTTATTGCTGTTATAATGAAAAAGTTGTGGCAATAGCCATTGGGCTGGTATATTTTTTTCTCAACATTAAATGGTTGCTTTAGAATTTTCTACTTTTAACATACATAATTAATTCCCTATGGATTGAAGTGATTTTAGTAACTCATTGACAACATCAAAATACTTTATATATCCAGAAATCGAACCTGATATTTGTATCCAATTACTCCATTTGGATTAAAATATAAGTAATGAACTACAGCTTCCAGACACATTCCACAATGTTCGTACTGAGTAGGTCACAAAACCATTAAAGTGTTATTGTAAAACTCAAGAAGGTGTAGGGGGTTGGGAAGGGTGGTGGGGAACGGGGCGAACCAGAATGAGAACAACTGGATCAACCCAGAAAAACGCTCAAATCCCATAAGCCTTACAGACTTAGTGTATGTTTTTTATCCATAGAAGACAATGTTTTGCAGGAATGAGGAATAACACAGCATGATATGAAGAGGAATTGCATGGCAAATCAATTTATTTTTTGTGAAAGGAAAGGAAGCTCTAAAAGGTTGTAATTGGACAATTTCATCCTCATAGGAGAGTGTAGATTTTAGGCCATGTGCCAGGCTGTTTACTTGTAGAAGCTATTGAGTAGGTCGCAGACAAGAAAGCATGACATATCTGTATCTTTTTTTTTAGTGGCTATAACTGTACCCTTTAATTTCCAGCCTAACAACAGACTCATGAAACAAACGAGCTTTGCTGAGCATTGTGTCCAAATGAACAAGTTATAATGAAATTTTTTTTGCTATAAACTTGTACCTAGAAATATATTTCCACTGTCCATTTGGCTCACAGTGAACACACCCTTTCTGACAGAAGCTTAATCCAGTGCCTGTTTAGATACCACCCAGAGCTGTAAGCTTCTTGGCACTATCAGGGTGTATTTCATGCCGAATATGAACACAGCTGATGGGTACGGTCCCTGTTGGCCACCTGTCTGGTGCATGGTCTAATAGCTAATTCTGATTAGCTCAGAAGGTAGTAGTGTTTTTTCTGCTTTTGCTCAGCTTCCATTTTCATTTTTCATTGGTCAAGGCCTTAAATTATACCTGTCTGCTTCGTATATCCTGTTGGGTTACTGCTCCATGCAGCTGCGCCTGAGAAACCAAAACCCTATTAGACTGGGTGCTATACAAACGTCAGCTTAAAAAACAAAAAGAGATTGATCCTGGCATAAGGCATAAGGCAGAAAGAGTATGCCTGAGGAGATGTAGCAATGCTAATAGATGCTTTCACATTTTATAAAACTTTCTTACAGAGTGTTTTAAAAAGTAAGTCTCTTTGCCAAAGTTAGGTCAGAAGAGCTGACAAAAAAAGAAAAATCAAGGTAAGAAAAGGAATGAACTGATGCAGGTAGGACTGACCACAGATTGAAATCAGGCTGGTTTAGCTAATCCCAGAATACACACCAATGCATATAGATCTAGTCTGCCTGGAAATACATCCATTTGCCTTATTTGTAACAATGCAGCCTGTATTAATGTTTGTATAATAAGGTGTTAATGATTAGATAATAAAGATCTTCATGCCTTAAAGCAGCACTCCTCTGCAGCTGAAGGGCCTCACCTGCAGGGAAAAGAGGTCCTCACTTCCTCATACCTTAACAGTAAAAAGCTTGGACAAGACTTAGGTGTAATTGACTAGCTGGCTATTACTGGATTTAATGTTCTTTACAAAGAATTTTGGTGTTAGGCTTCTTTCTGTTACATTTATAAAATTACACTGCTTTTTACATATTTTATTCAGTATTTTTGTTACACAAATTGATTTACAGTGGTCTGGTTTTAACATTTTCAGTTAACTTGTCTAAAACCAGTGCTTTGAAATGCTTTATTTTTCAGGCTCTGCTTCCTGGAAAGCTGCCTGTGATTCCCAGTCAGGTACGGAAGTCTTCTGTCCCTTTGAGAACGTATCTTCAGGGTCTGACTCCTCCTCCCATCTGGTGTCTCAGATCTCTGTGATGGAAGGGTGGCAAGGGTGGTGCTACAACTCTCAGGATTACAGTATTAAAGGTGTCCCCATCTAAACACCAACTAACCACAGCAAAGCTCCTAGAACAAATCCTGCTACCCAGACAAGCTAGGAGAGCTGAGCTTCTCCCTAAAGACTGGATGCTGCCAGCTTTCTGGATGTCAGTTAACTCTAACATCAAGGGACCTTCAGTTCCGTATCCCCAGGATATAACAAACACTGCTTTACTCCCCCATGCTATTCCTTAGATTTTTTTATTCCTGAAAAGAATCCCTGCAGACATTTTTACTTATATAATCAACTTATGGGTTAAACTCATCAAGGAATAAAGAATAGGTATCGTATCAACAATTCACTACTGCAGTAAATCACATTTGTTAAAATTAGAAACTTGTTAAATAGGGCCTTGATGATAATTGCTAAAGTTGAGTATTTATGGTAAAGTGACACAGACTTAGTAATTAGAAAAGCAAAATTCAGCATTTTGAAACTGTTGGTTTTCACTGACTATTGAAATTCAATACTCTATCACTGGAATTATTTATTGATCTATTTAACAGTTTTACAGACCATTGCCGTATACTTGTTAACCATCTTTTATGTTCAGTCCATCTTGTACTATGACACATTTCCTGGATGAACTATGAGCAATAAATTCCATGTTTGCTACGTGTTTTTGCAAAACTATGAAATCTATGGAGGCATCAAAAATAAAATTTAATAACACAGATGATGCCCAGACATTCCTTTCCCATTGAAACTCCTAAGGGCTGACTTGCAGAGGAATCTAGATGAGCATTTCCCCCGATTTCAGTAAAAGCTATGAATAAATCCTCAAAGTAACTTAGCCACTGAAATATCTTTTCATAGATGATTGCCATCTAATACCATCTCCTTTCCTGATTTAGGAACCTGTGGGAGCAGAGAGCACTTGTAGGAGAAGAGAGAGCTGCTTTGCTGCAGTTCAGAGGGCAAGACAAGCCCCAGGAGACAGAGAGGCTGAGGCATCCGGATTTGGGCACCTAACTCAGATCAGGTGTGCTCCTTCAGTGGGATCCCAAGGAATGAGACACATCCTGCAACTACACTCTGCTCCCACTCACAGCACAAACTTCAATCAACAATTTACATCCCCTGGGTCAGTTTCAAAGATGAAACTTTCCTGCTGTCCCACTGCTGCTGTTCACTTGATATAGTTAGCACAGGAACAAAGAGAGGCAGAACATATAGAATACTGTTAATTAACATGAACAGAATATTCCTGCTCCAAGGCATATCTTTTATTTATTCCTTTGGAATTTGGAAAGTACAGAATAACCAAATAACTTGCCCATGGGGGATCTGGTAGAGCTGAATTTAAGCACATTTTGTGGATCATAGAGAAGAAGAGTATGAATCTTGGTTCTTCATCTCTCTAACTGATGCTCTAACTACTCAACTCCTCTGAACATATGCACACAGTCTCTCCCCCACTCACTCCCTCTCCCTCCTTCTGTTTCATGCTTTGAGCCCACCCACTGACTGTCCTCCTGTTTCTTTGCACAGACTGAGATGTTGGCTTTGGCGCTGGGCAACATTGATAGCAAACCATATGTAAGTTTCTATATGCAAAAGAATGGAAATATTTCCTAGTTGAGTCTTGTCCTAGAAGTTGTACCAATTTCGTCAACTACAATTCTGCTATTTTTAAAAGAATTGATAGAGTTTTTCCTTTGTATTTTTTGCATATTTTAATATACAATGAAAATGTTTAGAAAATGAAAATGAAGTTTTACACTCCAATACCCAAATTCAGCTAAGACATACTTGGACTGAGACAATTAAATTGCCACACTTAGTCTGACTTCAAAAAAATTTATGTACACTATCTACACATATATCTCTATTTTTTTATTAAATGACAAGAATAGAGCAAAAAAAAGAGTTTGTGTGTAAAACTTACCCTTTTACCACATTTGCTAATGACAAATAGCACACCATCAGTATTGGACTTGCTTGGAACTGAAGAAGATCTTCAGATATCTATAAAAGAGAGGTTAAGTATTTCAGCTTTAAATGTGGTACTAAAAGCCAAAGAGAAAATCTTGCAGAAGAAAATAAGAGATGAGTCTTTGTTATCCATGTGGGTGGGTTTTCACCATCATCTGCTTTTCCTCGGTCCTGGTTCTGAGTGAGGACCAGGAAAGCAAGACTGGTGGCCTTTAAATTGACTTGTTGGCCTTTACTTTGGGACAGTGCTTAGCAGCTGGGCCAGGCAAATCAGTCAGCTGGGCTACAGGCACAACAGCTCGCCCTGAAATCTGAAGCAAGGACAGCCAAGTACACACTGAGCTGTCCTCTAAACTTGAAAGCACATGACCATTTGTCACAGCCTTCAGGACAGCATGGATATGAGCAGGTATACGATCTTTTACTTGCAACCCCGGACAATCTTTTGATAACCTTATGTGGGTGTCAAGACCTCACTGTTTTTCTGTCAGTACACCTACCTACAAACTGACCAGAAACGAGCCCTCAGTATTTTAAGGGGATTAGTGCTAAGTATTTTAACAGCAAATCTTTTCCAATAAGAAGAAAAAGCATTTTACCCTTTGGTCAATAAATATTTTCAAACACTGCAAAAGCTAAACAGAAGTCCTCTAAAGGTTTGGGAATACTAATCCCTGATTGATTAGAATTAAGCATTTATAATGAAAGAACTGATTGCCTCATTCACGCCTCAGAGTCTTGCAGTATTTCATGAGGTATTTGAGGGATGCAGGTTTTAAATGAAAATAAGACATTTCTAATGCAAAATTCAACAGAGTAGTTGCAGCTAAGAAGTCTGAACTAGCGAAGTAGACATTCTCCCTTTCTGTCATTTTATTTGTAAATCCATATTCCCTCTGGTGAGTCAGGTTTTGTTTTAATGCATTTGAATATTGTGGCACATCACAAATATTGTAAGATGGGGCTTAACTGCTAGAATGGAAGAGTCTTGATTTTATGCCATGCCTTGCAATAAATGTGCCTTTGTGTAAAGCAGTAAAAATTGGTAGAGATGGGATACAAGTAGCAGTAAAAAGAAAAATGTTGAGACTCTTTTAAAATACATCCTGCAGTTTAGCTATAAAGCTCCTTATTTTTAGAAAACCAGTAGAATTGTTCAGGCTCTGCCCCTGCAGTTTCAATAGCAGTCTAGTGCTTTAAAACCCTGACCTTGAAAGGAAAGCGTTTACATTGTAAATGTACTGGCAGTATGGAGACTATTCTACGACTGAGTATCCAACTGCGGCAAAAAGTTCAGAAGCAGGTTTTCTTTCTTCTGAAAGGCCTAATCCATGGGGCTTTTTTAGTGGTAAAAGCACTTGGCACTAATTGTGATTTAGTTCTAGCAGTGAACCTGCATAATTCTCAAATTTCACACAGCCAATTAATTCCCATGAATACCAGGAATCATAGACTTTGATAAGTGTTAATATACAGCATTTTTTGATGCTTAGATTTTTTGCAAACATAGGGGACCTCTCAAAGCTGGTTCTTGTGTCTAAAACAAAGTGTGGTTTCATAGCTTGGGATTACACACCAGTTTATGATGACCAGAGTACTTAAAGGATCAGCAGAAAACAATCTGTGGAGGTACCACAGGGATGAAGTGTGGCAGCGGAAGGCTGTGCAGCCCCCCTGCTCTTGGGCTGCCTGTCAGAGGAAGGAGGATGGAGAAGAGACAATGCACAACTGCAGGGACTCCCTGCACTGGGTCCAATTCACAGCAAATCCTTTGTAAAATGTCTCAACTTCAAGAATCTCCTTGAAAAAGGCTTACTTGCCCCAGCTGCTCACAAAGTTAACAGGTTCTCAGCTCTGCTATTAAGACCGTGGTCACAACCCTACAGTTTAGGGAGACTTCTCTCTTGCTTCTAGAGCACAGATTTACCATTTTTATTATGGACAAAAAATGAGCGCACCTCTCCAATCTTACAATTCTCATCCTTTAACAACAGGTTGAGTGTTCTGAGCATTAATAAACAAATCTGTTAATTTGTGCTAAAATTAAACTGGTTATTTAAAGAAATTTAACATCTCTTCTTTGACCTGAATAATCTTAAAACTGCAGACTCTCTCAACTCTCCACGTAGTTAAAATTAATCAAAAACTTGTGCACAAGCTGTACTATATAAAAATAGACTGTAGTTAAGATAAGTTGCTAATTATTGTTTTATCTAATTGTTGTAAATATACAGGATCCAAAGAGGGTCAGGTCAACAGTTAACTCTGAAGTGGAGCTACTTCAGAGATGTAGCTGGTCACCATCCTCCTCTACAGCTGGTCTTCACCAAACAAGTCTGCTTGTTATGACAGGCATTCAGCTCTAGGAGGTAGACTGGACATGTCAAGTCTCTAGTACCAGCACATATTTTTTTTGCACAGGTCTCACTGGCTAAAGCTGACATTAATGACTGAAAGGTCTCTTCACGTCATTGTTGCCTCAACTCAACAACAAATTGAAAAAGCCCTGTCAAGAAAACTGGGGTGTCCTGGCTTCAGCTGGGATAGACTTAATTTCCTTCCTAGTAGTTGGTACTGTGCTGTGTTTTGGATTTAGGATGACAATAACATTGATATCACACTGATGTTTAAGTTGTTGATGACCAGGGCTTACACTAAGTCGAGGAGTTCTCAACTACTCAAACTGCCTGTCAGTGAGGAGGGTGCAGGTGCACAAGGAGCTGGTAGAGGACACAGACAGGACAGCTGACCCCAACAGACCCAAGGGATATACCATATCATCATATACGGCATCATACTTAACAAAAACCTGGGGGGAGTTGGCAGTAGGGTAGTGGTGGGTAGGTGAGCAACTGCATTGTGCAGAGCTTGTTTTGTATATCCCTTTATCATTATTGCTATTTTCCCTTGCCTTCTTGTCCTATTACACTGTCATTATCTCAGCCCATGAGTTTTACCCCTTTTCCAGTTCTCTCCCAGATCTCACTGGAGGGGAGTGAGAAAGTGGCTGCGTGGTGTTTAGCTGCCTGACGGGTTAAAATGCAACATGCTGCTCCAGTAGCAGATCCCTTCAAGATGCAGTGGTACCACTCTTGGTTTTTCTCTTTGAGTTTTTTCGTTGGTTTTGAGAGTCCTTTTACTCTGAGTTTGGATAAAAGCGCAGAGGATGCCAGGTTTTTCTTCTAATTTGATGTTTATTATTTTCTTATCTATGGTACAGCTGCATGGACTGTGCCTCTTAGTTATCAAGGCGTAAAATGGCGCCGAGTTGTAACTTTCAAGGTTATTTAAAGCCCAATTTACCCAATTATGAATTGCCAAGTACTGTATTTTTACTTATAACCCAATAACTAACTATTCATGGTCCACATTGCAGGACTTTTGACCCAATAATAAAACACCTAGGTTTGTGAAAAAGAAAGAAGAAGGAAGAAGTAAAAATCCATACCCAAAATCCTCCATATTGTAACATATATATTACTATAGTCCATAAACCTAAATTCTCTACATTTCTACATACTCCACCCAGTGACATAACTTTAATTACACAGCAACAATCTCAGTGTTATCCCATAACTTGGGAGGCCTTTCCCAAGGCCTCAAGTAAAGTGCAGGGGGGTCTTGAAAATCATTACCTGTCAGACCTGAAAGATTGAAATTATCTAAACCCAGGGTTCCAGCATACCACAACTGTGCTAAAGAAGCCTGATGAAAGCTGTTGCTGGGAAAGATTTAGAACTATCATTAGCTGATCGTACCCTGCTATACTGAATGAAGTAACTGATGAAATCATTAAAAATAAAAACCCCCCAATTGTGGGCATGTTCCATGAATTTGTGGTAAATATGATATAAACATGACCTTTTAGAGCAATCTCGTGAAAATTTGATACTGGGACATCCTCAAAAAGGCTGCTGAGGCAGCAGTTATTGCTATCCAGGCTCTCAAGTCTCTCAAACGTCCTCAGCACTCTGTGTTATGCTTCTTAAGTAAATAATTGGTGCGCTCTTCACATCACAGCTGGACAGTTTAATACAGAGCTGGTTATATCCCAGTGTCAATGGCAGCTTGATAGTTATGTCCAGGGACTCCATTTGGCAAGATAAATAATCAGGTCACTGTGCACTGCTTGCTACACATTCGATTGAATCGCACCTGCAAGAATTCATCAAATGAAGCCAACAAGACAATGTCATTCTAGCAGTTGATAACCTGAAGTAAAACAGTGTCAACTCAAAGGTCCATCAAGCAGTCAATGAAGACCTCAAATAAATGATAGTAGAAGGTCACAGCCTTGCCAAATAAACCCACCTAGTTAACAGGGAAAGCACAAAATAGCTATATACATTTTTTGGGTTTTATAAATAAACTACGGCAGTCAGTTTGGGAGTTAATTTTCATTTAAAAGTTTATCTTGAATAAAATTAGTGCTCTGTTCCCCTGATCTTCTGATCTTAGTAAAATAGGGGATTCTCTATATCCTTGAAGTACTTAGAGCTATGAAAGACAGTGCCCTATACTCTTAACACGATGTTGTAGGATTAATAACCATTTCCACCCCTTAGACATGGTTGTTTTTAGAAGTTCTTCTGCAGAAAATTTCATGGACATTGTGGAAAACTTGTCATTCAAAATGGTTGCTTTTTCCTAAATGGAAGTGACTTCCCGGTATGAAGCTGCATCTATATCGTGCTTAAATAATCGGAGTCAGAATATAGCCCACCAGACTCCCTGCCCTGGCTCTCTGAGGGCATACAGATGGATATAGGATTGGTTATAGCTGAGGTCCCAGTGTCCACAGTATGAAAAGCTCAGGCTGCCCATCAGTCACAGGCACCTTTGTAGCACATGGTATGAAGTACAGGATGCGTGCCCTCCTAGGAAAGATGCCAAGAAATCCAGTTTGCAGGCTGTCGGCCAGACTATGGCACCAGCATGGCAAAAGCAATTCAGAGCAGCAGCCTGGTCATCCTGCAGCTCAGCCTGCAGCCATCACCAGCACAGCCCCAGCCCATGCCAAGGGACAGAAGTACCCAGAAATCCAGTCTGACCCTGCTCTTCCCTGGCTGCTTTGAGGCTTGCGGCGCTGGTGTGCACAGAGCTTATGATGAAAAAGCAGAGCAGAAGAAGCTTATATCCACAGAGGCATTTTGAGAAGAACAGCATGTTTCCATTGTTCTTCCTGCAGCTGAGATCACAGGCTTCTCTTAATGAAAGTAGCTGCTGGCTATATTCTTAATGGCAACACTATGATGACACAAAGAGGGAAAAAAAAAAGATAATTTCAATTTTTAGGCAAACATTTGAATCTGGAACTAGAAACACAAAATGCCCATCACTGAAATAATTTATTTTATTTGATAATGTTAGACATTAGAGCTGTCTTGGATGCTGTTTCTGAGCATTTCTCGTACTATCTTCTATGTACTTCCTTAAAAGGTTAATTGCCTTTGAAACTTTAGATATTATTTATGTTGGATTTTGGATAATTACATGATTTCTACAAACTTCTTGTTTATCTTGAGCTTAAATTGAACTTTATTTCAGTGCAGTTGGTCTTTTTCCTTGACACAGAATATTTTCTGCACTTAAGCACCTGCAGCTAGTCGCACACAAGTCATTGAAAACAGAGTAAATAGGTCATCCTGTCTATTTCTCTGCCTCAAGGAAGAATCAACTATACCTATGTCATTCCTGGCAGATATTTGTCCAACTTGTTCTAAAGAGTTCTAATGATTGAATTTTCACAATTTCCTTATCTCTTCCAATGCTTAAATATCTTCTCAAAATTGCAATCCCTACGAGATTATTAAGAATTAAACCATGGCACCACATTTTGCACTGGAGTCCTTTAAATTAATGTGAAATGACATCTTAATCTAAAAATGAACAACTGTGCCTGGCAGTTTTTTTATGATAGGTGCCTTCTCACACAATAAGAGATAAAGAATGATCACTAACCTTCCAGCTCTACGAGTAATTGCAAATTCCTTCTCTTCATTTCACTTTTCCTAATTCTAGGAGCAGGCATTGCATATTTGAACTACCTGCATGTCTTTCAAGGTACTTCAGGAGGCCTTTACTGAGATGTTAGATGTTTATGCAGGAGGCAGTCTGGTGCTATGATTAAAATTATACTGTAAGAATCTGGATAGTGTATAATGAACACATATCTTCCAATTTTATGTACTTGCTCTTTGAATCATGTTCTCTAACTGAGCTATTATTTGAGACCTTGGCTATAATCTTGTGTCTCTGGGTCCCACCCAGCTATTGCATGCAATATAGAGCCTATTAGAGGGGGACAGCTTTTCATAGACTGACTTTGTCTGCTTTTGCCATCTCCCAGTTGCTCACCCCGTCCTGCTTCCTTGCAGGACTAAACTGGCTGTGAGGAAAGCTGTCTCCTTGCCATGCACTGGTATGCCTTGTTGAGCAATGCCTTGATCCTTTCACAGTGCCAGTAATAAATACTAACAAAGCATAACTAAATTCAGAATAATGACAGTATATCATCAAAAGCTGTTTCAGTAATAATAGTAACAAACAGTTGTGGGTATTTCATGTAAATGGGCAATCTTTGAAATTAAACTGCTCTTCAGAAAATATATTGCATTTCTTTAGAGATTCACAAAACAGTGTTTTCATTTAAGAACTCTCCATAATATACAGATTTTTGAGGAAATTTGAAGGTAGACATATAAAAGTTTTACTGTTGGGTCTTTTTCCACAGTAGGGGCAGTAGCTGGCATGGTCCCTTCATTCACCCTCCTGCCAGCTGCTTTATTAGCTGTTTTAGCTGTCGTGGCACAGGACAAACAAGCCACCAGAGAGACCAGTTGAAAGGCAGGTTAAGCAGCTGAATGAAAGAGGGCTGGAGGAACAAGGGAGCATAAAACAAATACCTTAACAAAAAAATTAAATATTTTGCTCTACTTTTCTTTAAAGTAAAAAACGCTACGGGATTTACTGAGGCACCTGTTCTTTTTCCTGAAGGGCAGAACTCTGATTTTCTGAAAAGCTGGAGACTGCTGAAATGGCCAGCACTTGTAACCTGAGCAAAGACTGACCCATCCTAGGAATATTTTTCTCTGTAACAACAACCAAGCTTGAATAGGCTTATTTATTATTGGGCAGGCACAAAGTAACTGGAAAGAGGAAAAAAATTAAGAGATCTTTTCCTGCCTCCATTACTGCTGGTTGCTGGGTCACCTTCTTCACCCCCTGCAAGACAGTGGTGGGTTTGCAGCTCTCCCTTGTCTCCAGCCGAGGTTGCCTGGGGTCATGCACCGTATTTCCCTTCAGCACCACTGGAACCTCTGGAACTCTGCACAGCTAAAATCCCTGTGATTTTATCTGGAGAGCACAGTGGGAAGTCCAAAGAGGACTTCTGCTGCAGCACAAAGAGGACCCAGTCCTTTATGGGGTACATCAAACCGAGTGTCCTAACTGCTTGTGAACCTCACTTTATAAAGAGGAGCTTTAGAAAAAGAAGATTCAGCTGCTCAAAGGACAAGCCCTGGTGAGGTTCTCCTGAATCTGAGAGGCAGTAAGGCACCTCCTGTCCCAGCAGAGCAGTTCAGAGGCAGATTACCCTGCTCTGCACGCACGCAGCCAAGCACAACTCCAACATATGTTCTTTGCTTTTTTGGCTGGAGTTACTGTTGTCTTCCCTTTCCTCGCTTTCTCTCCCCCCAACTCTCTCTCGCTCTAACTCTCACAGGAGCAATAAATGCCAGCAGTAAATATTCTCAGCCTTACAAGGATTTCAGTAAATTAAGGTTCACATCCAAGCTTTGGGCAACTTCCTGTGTTCTAAATGGGATCCAAATGAAGGTTTTCCAAAGTCTATACAGTATAATAATAATAAAAAACATACCTAAATCATTAAAATGAGTGACAGCATTCCCTATACTAGTTCTGGGCTCCATAAATAATGTATAAAACCAATCTGCATTATATTAGCAAAAGATAAAAATTAGGAAAGGGTGAGAGTAAAACCGTTTCATTTTTTGGTGACACAAAGAACATCGTCCCCGCTCCTGAGCTGCGAGCTCCATCTTGTGGGCGGTGGTGGAGGTGAAGTGGTTTTCTGCTTATCGCAATACTATCATTCTTTAAATTTTCAGGCATTTTAAAGAAATCATTATGATAATACAAGCTCTTTATTGAAAAATAACGGCAAATCAAAGGAGGCAAAGCAAACCAGTACAATTCCCCCTCTTGCATCCCCACCTGACACGCCTCTGCTGCATCCCACCTTTTCTCCCAAACTCTCTTGTTAGAAATGGGCCAGCAATTTGTTCTCATCACTTATGGTGGTTACAGCCCAAACGAATGTCCGCTGTCTTTCCCTGTGTCCTCACTCGCGAGCCGAGCGCTGCCCATGGTGCCTGCCACGGCAGCGCATGGGAACCAGTGCCTCCCCCGCCCTGCTCTCCCTGCCGCTGGCATGATGCCCATGGAGGCAAGGATGGGCTCCCAGGGAGCCACCTGGGCTTTGGGCCAAGGGCTTCATGGAGATTTCTGGGCCAACCCCTGTTTCTGGTCCTACCCTAGGGATTTTACCACAAGTGTGAGGTGGAGCCTTGTAACAGCGCTTTGGTTCAGCTCAGCTTTACAGCGGTCAGGGCTTGCAGCATGGCTCCTTGGGGAGTGAAACCCATGGAACAGAGCTCGACCTGCTCTGGGGTGGCAGAGGGCTGTGTGGGAGCCCACGCTGTGCTGGCCAGGACAAGGGTGCTGCTCAGCCTCCCATCTTCTGTCCCCGCCCACACCTGGCAGATCTCGCTGGTAGGAATCCTCCCCCAAAAATGTTTGCAATTGCTACTTCATTCATGGAACATTTGGAATGTACTTCCAGGATGAAAGACTTCTTATCTGGTTAGCTTTATTGCCTAATTTCATCCCATTATGCCTTGATATATACCCTTTGATGCCAGGAGTTCCTGTAGGGCAGCACTATCTCTTCGAGCCACTCTTCAAATATTTGTGAATACATCCCTCATTCTCTTACCAAAAGACGTGAGATAAAGCATTAAAAACCTAAGCCTTTCTAGTGACTGACTTTTTCTTTTCTTTTTCTTAACACACTCTACAGAATTGGAGAGGCTTAAAATTTAACCGTTATTTTCTAGACACTATTAACCAACAAAAAGTGCTTTGTTACAGGCAATGGTGAATAGCAATGTACAGTTTACAAAGCAATACCCTCCTAAGCACTACAAAACGGAGTAATCTCTGCTCTTTCAGTCTTGTAATTAACAAAAATTTGGACACAGCCTTGGCTTTTAAAATTTCAGACCAGAGCACAGACGAGGCCTAAGGAACGAGACAATATCAAAAAAAGGGAGGACACAGCTATTTCATCAAAAATGGGCAAAATCTCCCTGAAGAGCAGACCACAACAGAAATGACACACAGAGTAAGCACATTAATGAGGTGCATGGGTTTCCACAGCTGCTGTGCCACCACAGGTACGCACAGGGATGGAGCCACTTCCCTCCACCCACTGGTGAGACTGGAGCCGGATGTTTTTGGACTCAGGACACATGCTTTGCAAACAAGGAATGGGAGCTGTGGGCTGAGCAGGGGGTTCTCTGTGAATGCCCAGGTGTTTCTGAATTGTAGCTCTGAGTCTGCCAGCTCCTAGGGATCTATGAAAGAACAAAATGCAAACCTAGTTCCCTTCCTTTTTTCTTCCAAAGCAACTATGTAGTTTGGCCATACTGGACACTTACACCCAAAAGGATCTGCACTAGACATTGAAACTCCAAACTTTGCATGAAAATCATGGGACAAGTGGAAATCTACAGAGAGGTAAAGGACAATAGGCTGGAGGACCATGCCATTTCTTTCTCAGCTGAGACAGGAGATCACCCGGACCGTGCTGGAAGGTAGAAGTGTGCTGATCCTGCTCCTGAGCACAGCAAAGCCCAGACTTTGAAGCAAGGTGGTGAGCTGGGGGTCTGGGATCAACAATACCTTTTGTGATGGAGTAAGAAAAAGCAAGACATGAAAACCAGAGGAAAGAGAGGTGAAAATTAAGGAGCTTACAAATTTAACCTTGTATCTATTAGGTAAAGTATAATGTTGGTGCTCTGTAACATTTATACTCAAAGCAGAAGGAAGTACTGTTTGGTGGATTGCTGCAGTTCAATGGCCATCAGCTGTTCATAAATCAAGTACCCAGACAGACTGCAAACCGCCCTGCTGCCATGACAAAGAGTGATTAATGCTTCTGTTATGGATTAGGGAGACACTGAGGTAGTATTACGTATAATACTAAGATGTTACCTTTTTTTTTACTTCTCAGCTGAAGGCCAAGCAAAGTTTGGTCATTATTGCTCAGAATTAAACTGTTAGGGGAGTGCCATGTGTTTTATTTTATGACATACACACTTGCTTGTTCTTGCAAGCAGTTTTACAATTTTTTTCTCTCTAGTCAATCCAATAATTGTTGTGTTGTATTTGTTAGTATTTTCTTGCACTTATTTCCCTATCTGTGTTATGTAAGTTTCTGTACAGGCTGTATTGTAGCACATGTGTATATATAATTCCATTTTCTTTGCTGAGGCAGTTTTTCAGTCTCTGCAGTGTGGCATCAATCCAGTAGCTACAAATCATCTAGTCTCTTCAGCCTGGAGAAGAAAGGAATGGCTAGAAATCCTCCAGATTCTTCAGGGAGAATGAGCAAAAGAGAGTCTGAAGACTTTGAGCAGGAAGAATCATCGTGCCCCAGTTTGCACAGAGACTGATCCTCCACTGCCAAGAGGATCAGGAGGGATTTGGGATGTGGTGGACACAGCACACACGGCAGTCCTGCATCATTCCCCCGCCCCCCCCGCCCCCGCCAGACCATAAGGCTGTTTCCTCTCATATTCTTTTTGTATACAAACTCCTGCTAGTAAACTCTGATTAGCCCAGCTCTTGGAAGGGAATAAGTACAGGGGTGTAGCTGGACTGTTTTTCCACATTAAATACGTTCTGAAAAACCTCAAGAAACTACAAGATCTCTAACAACCCTTCCTCTCCAATGCCTTTCTGTGCTTCCTGCTATTTTGTCTGCCTATGTGCAAAGACTCAGAACTGATTCCACAAAGGCATTTCCCAATCTCATTAATTGACCAAATTTGGGGGGAAAAGTCATAGACACTGATAAAGCTAATATGTGAGTCTGTATTTCCACATTTTAAAACAGACCTGTGCCTTTGGTTTTCTCGTACATCTGACCTGCAGCAGGACTGTTGCTACCCATTGCATCTGCCTAGTGCCCATGATTGTGCGATTCCAGTGTTTTCAGCTGAAGGCACTGTCTGATAGATGGCGCTATTCCAACCTAAACTGAAATACATTTGTTGGAACCACTGCAAGGAAGAAAAAATCTAACTCTAAACTAAAAAATGTACTCTTCTATGGTTTCATTTGTTGATGAAAAAATTAAGTGAAATGAAATGAACTAAAATGCAAAACATCCATCCTTACATTCATAGAAAAAGTCATTTGCTGCTATTTTAGCAAAATGCTCACAGAACTCATAGAACACATTCCCTTGGTTTCTTGTTATTATAGGGCAATTGGTCCACGTCTATCAAAAGACTTGGAGAAACATAATGTTCTTACATGAGAAAAGCACAATGTTAGTGGACAAACTGTTCACTTAATTTTTTTTGGCTTCACAAAAAAGGTAGCTGCTCTATTTTGAATAACTAAAGATACCCACCACATTTCCAGTATATTGCTGTGTGCACATCTCACTGTTTGCCTGCCTAATTTTGTCAGTAGATATCTTATGAAGGGTACAGGGTAGTGCAAACAATTCCAAATACTTTGAAATGTATTCACCCCTCTCTTTTTGTCTTTATCTATTAAGAATGTAGGAACACTTGTCTTCCAAACCTTTTACTGACTTTAATAGTTCAGCTTTTATGAAGCACACAGGTTTCATGAGAAATGCTCATCAAAATCATTCGTATTCTATATTTATTTGCATTGATCAATCCTCAATTAGCCTTTTATATATATATTAATTTCTTCTTCATATTCCTCTATTATCCATTTCTCCCTTGTACAATTGATTATGCTTTTGGTTTAACTTTACCAGGCAAAATCAAGACCATTACAGAGGGTCAAAATTAAAAGTAACATTAACGATGCTGGTTTTTCCCCTGGTAAAATATTAAAAGACATATTTTATTCACATTGATCTTCCTTAGCATACATTTGCTGGTTCAGTAGGTTTCAGCTATTTTCCTTTTGATTCTAAATAAAGCTTTTCAGTACAAATATTTCTTTCAGACTATTCAAATCTTTTAGCATGATAAACAGGCATTGCAATTTGAATGAATCACTACATGGGTAAACAGTTCTTTATTCCACAAAAATTACAGAAAGTGTTGTGACAAGTATTTGCATTTTCATATACAGTTCTAGCTCTTTCAGATACTTACGAAAAGTATTTACACTAAATGCTTTGCAGTTAAGTCATATGAAAGGTTTTTTCCTAGGCATGAGTCTCATTTCAGGAAGTGTCTCATTGGGGAATAACTCTATCATCTAACATTAGTTAATCAGATAGTTCTGATTTTAAGTAACTTCAGAGCCCGAGAACACAAAACATTTAGGTTTTACAAATACTGTGGGTATGTGAAAGTCTTCCTCAGACTTCTCATATGAGCTCAACATACCAGTTCATGGTCTGGAGGTCCAAGACATAGAAATGTACCTTAAATCCTGATTCTGGGGCCTTAAGCTTTAATTCCTACCTTGAAGATCCTGGCAGTTAATGGTTCTGTTCTGTTTTCTATACACAGAAATTGTCACTACACATGTGCAGGGTGGATACTGCTCTTACACACTGGCTCATCGCTGCAGGGCTCACAGCTATGTCTTTCTGGCAGCCAGCTTTGAATGGACACTCAGCTTTCCAACAGTATGGGATTCTCTGCTAGGCATAGCAAAGTCTAAATAGGGGTAGGAAGGAGGTTGAGTGTATTGCTGTTTTTCTCCTCAGTAACTAGCTTACTAGTAGTTTGGTGCAAGAAGAATATACAGTGAATCAAAGTGTATTTTCCTAATAAAAGTGAGCAATAACGTTTCTCAGCTGGCTTTTTGCAGGGAAAGAAGAGCTTCCTCTTGGAAGTGTCTTTTCCTGAATAAGTTGATGCTCTGCTGGCTGGGGTCTCATCAGCCTTTTTCTTTTAAATTTTCCTTTGGCAAAGATGGGCCCTTGACTCTATCAGTACCAATGTGAAAGGTGTGGGTTATGGAACTTCTTTCTTCTCAAGAGGAGGAACTTCTTATGTGGTTTAAAACTGCAAGTGTGAAAATCTGTCAAGTTTTATCAGCTACATGCTTAAACTATTGTGACTCAAAGTCTGGTGATATCTTATATCAAGGAATAAAGACATTTACAAAGCCCCAGGTCTTTATGGTAATGGTCAATGACTGATCAATAAATACAAAAAACACTTCCCTGTGATGTAAAACAATGGCCCAGGGGAGACCAATTGTTTAGTGACATTAAACTGCAGCTTTCCTCTTTAGAGATCTTGGTAAGGTGTGCCCTGTGATTAATGACAGATCATTTATACAGCATGACCAGCAGGCAAATAATTCTAATTACCAATAACATTAAATCCTGATCACTATGCAAATAATTTACATAATGTAATGGAATATCTGGTCATTACAGGGCAAACAATTCACAATGTTAACTGAGGTTAGTCAGTTATCGCAGAGTAAATAGCATTAGAAATTAAACAAAGCCAAGCTAATATCAGGTTTTATCCAGTTAATAAGCAGTGAGTGTATCCCTAGCAAAACACATCAGACCATGTAAAAACACATCAGACCGTGTAACTTTGCTGTCTAATGCAATACAAATTGGAGATAACATAAAAACATCTTATCTAGCAGGATGTTCCTGGCTATCTGGAGGTGTATAAACAAGGGAGTGGAGGGATTCACAGTGAAGCTTACTGATTTTTATTGCTTCATAGATTGTATTTTCCTGTCTTTGATGCTTTGTCTTTGATCCTGTCGTCAGATGCAGGCCACAGGATCCTTACACTGCGGAGGATAAAGCACCATGGCAGTCAAAACCAGCCCAGATGAGGCCATTCTGTGTTCACACACTTGAAACACAGCTGTAGAAGTAGCATTATAGTAAATATGGCATTAATCTAAATCTTTTTAACAGTTATTTATAATTATGGAATCAGATAATGTCCTCATCCAGCACATGAGGCATACAATATGCCAGGAATATGGTGGGAAGACAGCACAATATACAGGAGGCAGTAATATATTTGGGGGAAGAAAAGCAAAAGGCAGCCCAGAGAAGGCTGGATTACCACAATTATGAAAATATGGATGCAAGAATTGAGTTACGTACTTGACTAAGGAGGTGAGGGTGGAGACAGGTAAAAGGAATGGTTGGGTTTTAGCTTTCCATTTTCCTACTGAGAGGAAAGGGTAAGAGGCAGACATTGGTACTTGAAATAATGCCTGAAAGTTAACAGCTGTACTTGTGAGCTTCAGTACAGAAGAGTATTTCTTACAAAATATATATTAATTTTATTTGCTTGTTCTCATTTTGTTTTGTCTTCCGAAATGATGAAGCAGAAGAAGGTACTTGGGTTACAAAGCCAGACACTCAAGTACTGTAGGTAATCTTAGGGGCACTAAAGAATTTTCCCGAGGGACAAGACTCCTTGTGATGTTGGAGAACATTCAGACATCAGCAGTGAATTCTAGTTGAAAACTCCATCTGTGGTAATCAAATGAGAGACAAAGCCTTGATTTGGCCTCTGTCCTTATTTAGCATTGCTCTCGTGACTAGTTTTTGTTTTCCCAGTGTCTCAGCTGAGGACAGACATTCTCTGCAAGATCCCACATGCCTGTTCAACCATTCTACCCCAGCTGTTTGCACAGCCAGCACTGTCCTGAAGGCTCTGCTCCTGGAAGGGATCTTGGGTAGATTTGCTAAAATGCTTCTGGGAACCTTCACCCTGCTAGTGCAAACCAGTTTCATCAGCTGTTTAGAGCAGCAAATGCTGACAAGATTCCTCTTGAGGCCAGAACCCTCTAGCATAAGCAAGTAGCCATACATCTGGGGGAGAGATGGTATTTCCAATGGGCATAGCTGAGTGAATGTCCACCCCAACCTCGGCTGGCTGTGCTGAACAGCTGTACAGTAACTGAGTGCATTGAAAGCAGATTAATCAAACTGGGTCCCTCAAAGGGATGGGAAATGTGGGGCACAGTCTTGAGGTTTGGCATGTTCAAGGACCTACAAAAAAAGCTTAATTTTCACACATGCTGCCTGGTTTCTGCTCTTATAAAATCACAGAACATGCTGAGTTGGAAAGGGGCCATCAGGATCATCGAGTCCAGCTCCTGGCCCTGCGCAGGACACCCCGAGAATTGCCATGTGCCTGAAAGCTTGTCTTTTTTCTTACACACATTGCAGGATAGGGAATATTGCTTGGAAATGATTTATGGAAACATTGTTGCATTACCTATGATCCACCTACGCTTTATTCAGGCCACATAACCTAAACCAGGGAAGAACACCCATTCATAGAGCACTGCTGTATCTACATGTTTACTATACGAGCATTCGTAGCTGGTAATTTTCTCATCAGAGAAAAGTTGTTGGACTTCATCCATATTCACATATTCTTCTTCCTAACCCTAATGTTGAGGTCATCACCTCTTTCATTTTAATTAGCATTGAGCAGAAGATGGAAATCTCACAGAAAAGTATTTATTTGCTGGCCCCTCTCAATCTGGGCAGAGGAGATAGTGTGTGATGGATTGTACGGAGTAGGAAAAAGTAACAGTGTTTGCCTCTTGCAAACTGATACAGCAAAGAGAACATAAACGAAGCAGGATTAAGGCAGAAAAGGAGAAAGGAAAGTGATAGCTGACTTTAGAAGATGACTTTAGAAAGGGGAAAAGTACATAGACTGCCTATACTCTGAACTCTGAAGGAGACAGCTGGAGTAAGCAGCAATAGAAGACTTCAGGAAAATTTCAGGTTATGGAAGTAAACTTCATGGGAAAGCAAATACAAGCAGAAATGGAAGCTCTTGACAAATTTTTGACTTGAGAAAGGGGAAGAAACAGAGCAACCTCCTCTGTTAAATGAAGTCAGTATTGTAAGTATTGAAAACTTTCAGAAAACTTGAGAGAAAAGGTAATCTTAAAAGAAGATATTTATTTTGCAAAGTCAAAAGAATGAAAACAGTGATACTGAAATGACTGCATGACCCCAGACAAATCAGGTCTTTTACCTGAATGTTGTCAGACTTAACTATGAGCATCTAGCCAGCTCTTAAAGCAGTATCACTAATGTCTGTGGTCCTTAAAAACTGAAATAAACTTAACCATTCTATGCAAAACAATAGATAATAATAAATTAGAAAACCCTCAATTTATTTGAAATCTTACGGCTGATAAAAGATATATTACTTTAACAAGTAATTATTTTAACCAAGGTTGCCCTGTTCTGGTGACTGAAGTAGTCAAGAACGCCCACAGCCAAAAATCACCCATATATGATTTTATTCATTTTTCTAAAGCCAGCAGTTCCACTGAGTAAGTCAAACACAGGCCAGCTTTCCTACTACAAGTTCAAGCTGTCAGGGAAGCGGCAAAGGTAGAAGCTTCCCAGTTCTTCCAAGGTGCAGCACATCCAGCCACAGCACAGCCTTGTTCAGCCAAAGATGCAGGGAACTGCAGGGGCACATGAGAGAAGTTAGGATTCTGGAGATGGCTGCAACTTGCATATCACCTTTCAGGCGGATTATTGAGTTGTCTTTAAGGTACAGAATGCAGGAGGTGTGCAGAGCTCCCTGGGGAATGGTACAGGGTGAAGGAAAGGTTTTACAGCCATGAGGACTTAAAAAATGGCACTCAACCCAGTTTTCTTACCACATGGCTTTGCCTTATAACCACAAAGTAGGTTCAGAAAAGGATGTAGCTTTAGTTGGTATATGAGCCATGTATCTCACCACTAGCTCACTGCAGTTCAGAGAAAGCAGGTTATGCTGTTAGCATTTGTCAAGGCAAACTGTGAGAAAGCAGGAACATCATGGCACATACAGGTTCAAGAGCTTAATTTCCTCTGTCTGACACCCCTCATCAGTCTCCAGCTTGCTGTGCTTTCTGAGCACCTGCAAACGGCAGTGTATTTATTTTTACTTTGCTACATCCAGTGGAATACTCAAAAGATCTGATAAATGCCACACCTCTCCTACACTAATCTCACATATTCCTGTGCTGTAACTCAATAATTTCAAAATATCTGTTATAGCAACATCTGGCTCCCTTTATTCACCAGTCAATCTTCAATGCAGTCTTCATCTCTGCCAGTCACCTAACTAGTTACCACTGCCTTCTTCAGGCTATCTGAAA
Organism: Rhagologus leucostigma; assembly: GCA_013397725.1. NCBI lineage: Eukaryota > Metazoa > Chordata > Aves > Passeriformes > Rhagologus > Rhagologus leucostigma. The sequence goes on along the minus strand of VZTD01003639.1, from coordinate 1,196,396 downwards.
ATACCTTCTAACTGAAAAAGAACTGCCACTCTGGCCATATACACAATGTGCACAGTATGTCCGCTCAGATGCATCATGAAATGCACCACTGCATTCATGGAAGTTTAGCAAATGTGTGAGTCATGAAATACGGGTAATACCTGCATCAACTGTGTACATAAAACATGCACTTTATCCTGCACACAGAGAGCAACATACCAGACCTGCTTCATGTGCTAAAAAATCAGCTCCTACCTTTTTGCAGAAATGTAGTTTCTACAAAACATTATTTCTTAATTCACATGATCATGTACTATTTGATCAAAACTGAAGGTGAACAAAGAAAATAGAAAATACTTAAAGCAATTCAATACCATGTGGTTGTCTTAACTGAACTTCTCACTCTTCCCTATGCAGTCTTCTAAACCGGAGCTACAAAACACAAATTCTTCCAACAGAAGTTCCTCCACGTCACTACAGGTGCACTTCCCTGGGAAAAAGTGAATCTGCCAGGTTTCACCAGTGTTAGAGATAAATTTAGGCATGCTGAGATCCAATGGTGTTCAACTTTAAATCTGCCAGTTTCAACCCATCATGAGTAAAACAGAGGCCTCAATCTTTCATGTCTCTTCCATTTCCTTTCATATTGCTCTCTGTGCATGTAGTTCTATGTCCTTCAGGCTCTCCTCTTTTCCAATTCAATCGACATCTGTATCTGTCAAGTGTTGGAGTGTTTTACAATATTTTGTTCAAATATAGCACCTTCTGTTTGTTTACATAACTATAATTCCTACCCGAGCTTTCAAGAGTGTGGGTCTTATTACCTGCACCAACCACTGAACTGAACTGCAGGCAACCTGAAACCTGGCCAGTGTTTTTCTAACAACTTTAACAAGATTAATCCTATTAGTAGCCAGGCTTCCTTTGCTCTCCTAGTTGGCCATTTTGGAATCTCACTGATTAAGTGGTAAGACACTTTTCTCTAAATTCCAAGTTAAATTCACCCTCAGAGAATTTACATCCTGATTCTATTGGACGATATTTGCATCAAAAATTACTTCTTCCACCTTCAAATAATTTTGAGTTATTGTTATTCTATATGTTCTCCATGTTTGAAAGTTTGTTCCCACAGTCCAATTCATGGGAAGGTTTAGCACAGTTATCTACTCTACCATCTACCCGCTACTAGAAAGCTGGTGTGTCTTCATGTGCAAATCTTCAACCTGAGTGGCATCACCCAAAGCAGATGCTTTCCATGCTGTCCGTGCTTTGTGCTTGTGCAACAGTGCATGGCACTGCCTGTCTTACTGTGTGTTTAGCAGCTAAGAGCTACCTTCTTTACTGGTGCTAATTCATTCATCCTCAATAGACTCCTCAAAGCCAAGCTGCAGGAACAGCGGGATATTATGCTCTATAACATCCAATTCAACCTCGAATTTCATTCCATGCTAAATATCCACTTCTTTATGTTACAGAGAGGCAAAGGTGCTCACAGGCTGGCCAGTTTTCATGTCGCTTTCCCACAGTGACAGAAAAACTGACTTGGTATGTTCTCCAGGGAGTTTTGAAGATGGGCTTCTGGTGGATCTGTTTACCTACAGGCAGGAATTGATTCAGTGGATGCTTACAGAAGGTTCCTTCTCAGAAATGTGCATGGACAATGACTCCACTGAATAACCATCCTATCAACAACAGCCAAGCTTGGCACTGCTTACTGATGACTGCATTAGCACAAACATTCAATATATTTTCTTTGTTTTTTCCCTGCTATTGGTTCATTATGGACCGACCACATAAGAACAAAAAGAGTATTGCAGTAAAACGTCTCCACCAAGCTGTACACTCATACCTCAAGTGCTCGGATTTTGCTATACACCAGCAAGTCACAGGAGTAGTCACAAGATGGCAGCAGAGAATGAAAGATTTCTGATACCTTGTATTTGGGCTCATGTGATTTAGTTAACGTTGACTTACACTATAAACAGTGAGTTTTTTTAGCAGTGCCCAAAACATTTCACTTGCGAAGCTAAATTTATTAAATATTTCATAGAAGCATAGTCAAATATTTAGTTTACATTTTCTTAGAGAATTTCAGGCCTTTCTTTAAAAATCTACTTACCTTTTGATTTTCTCCATAGTGAGTCTTTCAAAGAGAAATTGTTACAAGCAGACAAGCACACAAAATTTATATCCATGTCAGAATTAGAGAATTAGTGATAATTCAACTCCTGGCAAGAACTCTTCACTAGCAACTATGTAGATCTAAGTCCACACTGAAAATAAAAAATACAGTGCAGTGAAAGACGCATTTTTAAAACTCAAGGAGTTACTCATAAATAACTGGACACATCAGTAAGACTGAGTAGTGAACAGAGTTCTGAGCTGAAGATCCCTGAGATCAACAGAAAAGTCGTAATTAAAAAGGATATATGCTACCACAGGTGTGCGCAGCCTCTGGTGTACACCTGCCTAATCTAAATGTCTCCCATAATTTGTGCTGTCTGCTTATTTTTCCCCCCAGAACTTACAAGAGCCAAGCCACAGGTGGAATGATAGACTAGCCAGGGCACATTTTTCTCCTGTTCCAAATATTCCCCCAAGGTGGCTTTGACACATCTCACAGTGGCTCTGCAAGTGGTGGGCAGATGCAGGGTGTCAGTAGCACCAGCTGCACACAGGTGTGTTGTGGAGCCTTTTGGTTTGGCTATGCAGTCATTCTTTGTTCACCTAACTGTGGCAAGTCTCTAAAATACAATATATAATTAATTGCTGATTGTTTCCACAGTTCACAATGATTTGTATTATTACTAAAAGTGTTACTCACTTAACGTCAACAGAGATTGCAGGCTTGTTACCACTATTACAGGTATGCAGATTCAATAGGCTACGTCACTAACGTTTCCAAAATATCCATATAATCCATGCATGCTCAGACACAATGGAATTTCTTCCATCACACACGTGATCAGTCCCTGCATTTTTTTCGCAAAATGGCATAAGCTCACAACTGACAAATTAGGAACATGAGAGTCACCCAGAAGCAATCTTCCCTTTCTGACTGCTGATGAAAAGAAAGCCACCAGGATGTCATGGAAGCAGAAGCCCAGGTGGAGTCAGATGCCCTGGTTCTGCCTCAAGTGTGGTCTGGGTTACAATAGCAGTGTGAGGTAGAGACCACTGCCCGCTAGACCAGCGAGACATGAATGATCTCTGTCAGTCTGAAATATTTCTCTGCCGGTTTTGTCAAAGCTGCAAAAGGGGGAGAAAGCAGAATATAGCACAAGCATGAGGTGTGCCAGAGCTAGTCCAGTACTTGACCTAGCTAATCCACAGGAGTGCAAACATGGAAAGGCAGCACTCAGTCACTTGGGGGCCTCTTTTGGTTTTAAGTGGTGAATTCTTCTCAGCTACTGGTAATTGCTCGTTGTGTAGCCCTTAAAAGACCTGTCATACTGGAATTCACAAAATCTGTGCATGTTTTGGATAAACAGATAAGCATGGCCACAACTGATGAGATTTCTCCTTACTATGAGGCAGTATCCTGTCTCCAGCAGCCTATCTTCAATCCCAATTATTTTCTAATGAGGAAAGAGCAAGAAATCCTGAAGCATACCAGGCTGGAATAAAAAGTGGTCTTATAGGCACATTTTTCTAACTCTCATCAGTTCAAATTTGATTCATGTCCAAAAAAAAGAAAATTAATTCTTACAACAGAACTGAATCTTTGCCAATTCAATTCTGAATATTATAGCTTCATCTCCTATTTGAAGCTGCTGTGCAGCATACCTATACGCTGTTAAAAGCGCTTTTCTTTATCCCTATTTTGACTCAATTTCAGTTGGGAAGATAGTCCGAATGCTTTTCAGCAGGGTGGGGGTTTATATATATGTATATATATATGTATTTATTTCTGACAGGCATGATTACACAATCTCTAGATGACAAAGTGAACCCTTGCTAGCCTTTCGCTGAGTGTTTATCCAACACTGATATGAATGATCTTAAATATTACCATTTTCTTTAATTAGAATAGAAATTAATGGCTTTTGTTAACTTATTGTACTTATATGGCTCTAGGAATAGAACAAAAGTAAAATTTTCATGTGGGGCCTATATATTTTAAATCCAAGCTTAAGTTGATAAAAAAGATTTTAAAATTGCTCTTATTCTCAAGAATGACTGGAAGTCATTGTGCTTTGGATAATTCATGTAATCCTTCACTTGCCTGTTATATCAGCAACCTTCACATCTATCTTGTACTGAGCAAGAAAACCTCCTAGCTTGTAAAAAGCACCTTTTCCTTCCTTTTTGCTTCTTGGACAAACTAATAAAATGTGTATATCATAGCAACTGCTTTTTTACCTCTCACAGCTGTATTTTTCACTTCCTCATAGTTCACTCACTTTTCTTTGTTATCACTTGATTTGTATTTATTATAATCTGTTCAGACAGGAAAATTCTTGGAACAAAATTTTGTTGTGCTTTATTTGTAGGGATGATGCAATGAGTTTATATGACTACATACACAGCTGTAGCCATCATGCAAAGGAAATCCCGATGTAAACCAAAGTTATGGTACTTCCCTTCCTGTAGTATTTCCAGCCTGAGGATTTCAGAAATTTCACAGATATAACACTCATTACACACATCACACACAAACACACACAACCCACCCCACGGCAGCAGGGTTGGAACTAGATGACCTTTAAGATTCCTTCCAACCCAAATTGTTCTATGACTCTATGTTCCAGGATCAAGCATCACAATTCTGGTAAAAAGGTGGCATATGTAGTAGTATCCTCATTTTATATATAGGAAAAAAGTGCCATAGGAATAATGATTCTACATCTGGAATAAAGAAAGAACCATACTCGTTCCCTATGCCTTAATCATACACGGTTCTATTTTTATCATATTTTAAATGGTCATTCGTGAGTCTTCTACTGCAGAGAAATCCCTTACTTAGCCCCTCTGGCTGGGAAGCAGGGATGCTTTTAATTTGTATCCAAATTGATGAGATGGCTTTTTACTAAAATACTCTACTTTTTGTTCCACGCATTTCATTTCTAGTTGGATTCAAATGTCACAAATTGATCCTTGGCAAACCAAGCTTTCCACCACGTAATATCATTTCCTCATTGAACTAATTACTTCATCATACCATTGCTTTTAAAGTAATTGCGAACTTATACATCCATATTCTTTATGCAAATTAAAACGAATAGCTATATTTAGTAAATGGGAAAACTGCCTATTAGAGTAGTTCCCAACCTGGAAATCCATTTCCCACAAGAGACAAAGTCCATTTGTTAACCCACACCTAAATTTAAGTTCCAACTTTTAAGCCTGGGTATCTAAAATGACACTCTAAAACGCAGATCTAAAATTTTAAATACAAGTGGCTCCCTTGCAAAACTGCTTGCCACCTCCAACAGCCTCTAATCCATCAGGACACAGTGTTCTCACTTTCACAGCACTGAATTATCTGCTCAGTGATCCCTGAAAGCCCGTAGAAACTGGGCTTAGCTGCACAGAAAGAGCTGGCCCAGGATCAGTCTATTCCTTAACTTCCTAGAACAGACGGCTTCTAGCATACCAGTATTTGAGCGGTCATTGCAAACAAATGGGAGAGTGTTCTTCTCTCTCAGGACACCAGTTATTTTCCAGAGTGAAACAAGCAGCTCCTGGCTGTGCCTTCCGGACACTGTAGTGCTCATCATGTGGCTGATTCTGCCAGGCATTAAATGTGCTCACTAAGGTTGGGCTAGAGGTCTGAAAAGTCCACAATACTGTTCAGGCAAAGTTGTAAAGTTTGGCTGCCGAAGATCTGAGGCAAACATGTTTAAGGGGGCAAAAAGAAGATGTTCCCTGGAGGCACTGTAGGAAATAAAAAGGGTGATTTAACATCATGAGTAATCTTAAGTCACAGCATCAGAAGTCAAGAGCATGCTGTGAGTTGGAAAGAGTAAATAAGAAGGCACAGTAATTCTGTGAATATCGTTAACTTTCTTCTGCTAATTCTCAGGTATCTCTTTCTTAGTCCATATCAGGGACTCCAATTTAAATGTATGCTTGTGCTCTGCAGATAATGAGAAGGTATACTTTGTATATTACCATAAAGTATGCTGCTTTCAATTAAGATGATAGTTCTGCATTCATCCAAGGGACAACACTCAGGCATTCAACTGCTCTTATTTCAATTTATAAATCTCCTGATTTCATTTCAAACAATCTCACTTAAGGAAATGAGAGAATGATTGTTATGGATTGTGAAATATAGGAGTACTGGGAGGGAACTGAATGTACCAGTTGGGAATATAAAAAGGGGGAATGAGTCATGTAATTTCCAGTCATTTGGAAAGGGTCATCCTGACCGGGCTACAATTATTAAAATTTATGTATCAAGCATTTATTCTTGGGTTGAATGAATAAATGATCTTCTAGCAGACCATAATGATCATAAATGACCTGTTAGCAATGCTGCGATAAAGGTTCTGTCAGCAATTATATTATAGGGATTTATAAGGCAGAGCTAAAATAGTGCATCCTGGTCACTAAAATAACTCCAGAGTCAGACTTTGGATCAAGTTATCATAACCAAGCAGCTGACTAATGCCCACAAAAATATCCTGTGCATGGGAGTCATCTTTGTGCAAGCTGGTTGGATGATTGCTGGTCTAGGCTTGTTTTCACCAACACCTCTATGGAATATTGGGTACTTGGTTAAGTGAACAGGCATTTCTGTGTGCTCTAAACAAACATGAATATCAATGCATATTGGTGCAAGTTTTTTAGGCCAAAACAAGCCATTATAATGTAAAGAAGCATATATTCATAAGGCTGAGATAGAAGCGAATCTAGCACTCCATAGTAAATCCTGCTAACTCAAATGTTGTCAGTACTTTAAATGTAATAGTGTTTAGATACATAATTTACATGACTTTTTCATAGACATCTGCCTGTGTCTGAAAATGTACTTTCACAAGATTTTCCAAAAAGGGATATATTTCATTTTGTTTCAATTAAATTGCTAGATTTTTTAACCTTTGATAGTTTCCCCAACACCTGTGTTCTGGTATTCCAAATGTGAACTCAGCAACTGATACACAGAATCTCAGCTTTTACTCTTGATGTCTCTCCATGAGTCCTGTCAACTCAAAATGTGACTCTTGGGCATAAATTTGTTGAAAATTACAGAATCTCACAACAATAACAATTTGAAAATGAAAAGGAAAGATGCATTTAGTTAATGTTGTGGTAGTTGATGCAACTGTAGGGCACGTAGGGTTACTTTGCAGGAATATCAAGCATTTTCAGTGTCAAGTGCCTTTCTTTATTATCTGTCAGGGATGAAAGAGCAATCCCAATACATTCCAGTGCATCTTGTTACTCATCAAGGTAGAGCAATCCTCCTGCAGTTCCAAATGATAATTGGACTTGTACAGAGCCTGCCAAATTAAAATTGCCTGCTTAAAATATAAAACTTGAGCAAAAAAAAGACAGGAAATTTTCAGTTCCAGTTGATGATGGGCTCTTATCTCATTAAGCTACTACTGAGGGTCTTTGGCACATAAGAAATCACTCCCTTGATGCTCTAACTAATCTGTTGATAGACACAATTCGATATATTGATAGACATAGTTTGTGAATATATCAAAACTCTACAGCTGCACACTAACATATAAAAGATCATACAGACTACATTGCTGTTTACTGAAATTAATTTAGAGTTGAATTCAATCCAAATTCTGTTCTCAGATTTGACAACTGGATTGTAAGAGCTAATAACAAAACCAATAAATAAATCAAAAACCAATCTAAAGGGATGACTATTATTAAAAAACACAGCACTGAACCCCTTCCTGAAAGAGAATGGTTGATTTCAGAACATTTTTAATGTTAAAGCAATACTTAAAACTGACCTTGATTTCAGCGTTTTGTTGTCATATATCTGTAAATAAACATTTGTGTGTCTATATATACAAAAGCAATATGCGTGTTCATAAAAAGCAGTTCTGTATAAAGTTTTTCACCCTCATTATACTGGGCATAGTGGATTAAGTGTACTTATTCTAGCATTGTTTAAATAATAAATAACAATTAAACAATAAAACATCTACTCTTTCAAACTTCGAATATTTCAAAACCAGTCCTAACCTCATGAACACTGCATGAGTCCAGTGAAGGTCATGACTTTATTTTGACTTACGATAACTGAAGATTTGGTCTCAAAGCCATTAGTCATATATTTATAAGCAATACATTTCCTTTTCTGTGTATGCTACAGTTCATGGTTTTCATGTGCAAGTATAATTACAAAATGAACTATGATTTTCACAAATAGAAATCTAAACTTAGTGTCCCAGAACCTCTTAATTGATTAAGTTAGTCCTGCAGGAGGCTCAACATTTTTGAAGAACACATGGGCCCTGATGGGATGCATCTATGAGTACTGAGAGAGCTGGCCGACGCTACAGCGAGGCCACTCATGATCATCTTTGAAAGGTCATAGAGATCAGGAGAGGTGGCTGAGGTCTGCAAGAAAGCAAATGTCACCCTGGTCTTCAAAAAGGACAAGAAGGAGGACCTAAGGAACTACTGGCCAGTCAGCCTCACCTCTATCCTTGGAAAGGTAATGGAATGTCTCATCCTGGAGGCCATCTCTATTCACATTGATGACAAGAAGGTGATCAGTAGTACTCAGCATACATTCATTGAAGGGAAAACATGCTTGGCCAACCAGATCGCCTTTTATGGGATAACAGCTATTTGGATGGATAAAAGGAGAGCAATAGATATCGTCTACTCTCACTCCAGCAAGGCTTTTAACATTGTTTCCTACAACACCCTCATAGGGTCAAGAATTGTGGACTGGATGAGCGGGCAGTGAGGTGAATTGAGAACTGGCTGAACAGTAGATCCCAGATGATCAGTGGCACAGGGTCTAGTTGGAGGCCTGTCATTAGTGGTGTCCCCCAGGGTTCAACACTGGTTCTAGGATTGTTTAACTTCTTCATCAGTGACTTGGATGAAGATCCAGATGCCTCCTCAGCAAGTTCACTGACAACACAAAGCTGGGAGGAGTTTTGGGCTGGTCCCCCTGAGTGCTGTGCAGCCCTTCAGAAGGACCTGGGCAGGTTGGAGAGATGGGCAGAAAGGAACCATCTGAAATTCAACAAAGGCAAGTGCAGGGTCCTTAATCTGGGAAAGAATAAACCTGGGCACCAGCACAGGCTGGGGACTGACCTGCTGGAAAGCAGCTCTGTGGAGAAGGAGCTGGGGGTCCTGGGGGACAACAAGCTGTCCCTGAGCCAGCAGTGCCCTTGTGGCCAAGAGGGCCAATGGTATACTAAGGTGCATTAGGAAGAGCATTGCCAGCAGGTCAAGGGAGGGGATCCTGCCCCTCTGCTCAGCCCTATTGAGGCCAGATCTGGAGTGCTGTGTCCAGTTCTGGGCTCCTCAGTACAAGAGAGACTTGGAGCTCCTGGAGCCGGTCCAGGGGAGGACTACAAAGATGATGAAGGGACATGAGCATCTCTGTCACGAGAAAAGGCTGAGGGAGCTGGGCCTTGTCAGCCTTGGGAAGAGAAAACTGAGAGGGGACCTCATCAATGTCTGTCAGTATCTGAAGGGAGGGTGCCAGGAGGATGGAGCCAGGTTCTGATCAGTGCTGCCAAGCAATGGGAAAGAAGCAATGGGCAGAGACTGACACGCAGAAGTTCCACCTGAACATGAGGAAGAAGTTCTGTACTGTGCAGGTGACCAAACACTGGCACAGGTTGCCCAGAGAGGCTGTGGAGTCTCCCACGCTGGAGATATTCAAGAAGTGTCTGGATGCAATCCTGTGCCATGTGCTCTGGGATGGCCCTGCTTGAGCAGGGAGGTTGGACCAGATGACCCACTGTGGTCCCTCCCAATCTCACCCATTCTGTGATTCTGTTATTTTTACTGCCTGAGGTCAGAAAACACCCTTATGTTTAAATCTAACACATTTGAATTCTCTTCTCAGTAGAGATGTTTCCCAGAAGCGAGAGAATTAAGATCTAGAGATCTCACAACCTAATTTTAGGCACAAAGCTTGTATGTGTGTATACCTAAACATATCTACATATGTATGCCTATACATCTTCATACATTATCATAATAGAAATGCTCTTGCTGAGCTGAGATTTTCAACTTATTAAAATCAATAGGACCATTTACAGCAAACTTGATTGCTAATGATTCTTAAAACAGAGATTTCCATCTCCACTTCGGTTTGGCATGACTGAAAACTCATATTGTAAATTCAGTCATAAAACCCTGGATACTCTAAATTTGGGATTTCACTTCTGCTCCCGGGACCTGAAAACTATGAAGAAATGGTAGACTGAAACTTATACATTAGGAAACTCATTTTCAGAGGTAACTTATTTTCTGACACCTAAACAAAACACCAACCACTTTCTGTATGATATTGGAAGTTTCCTTCTTAGGTACAGGAAACTCATGTTCAGGTGCTGAGACCCTATTCTACAGGTGCTCTCCTCTTCTTAATTCTTGACTTTTGGAGGTCTTTATAAGCATTTTTCCATCTGCATTTTCTCCACCAATTTCCTCCCACCTAGTTCTCTCACACTTCATGTCTGGCTTAGCTTTCCTGAGGAAGCAGCTGAAGATGGAGTTAAAGGCAGCTGCACTTTTATTTTATGACACTTAAAACTAACTTGTCATTTATAGAGCCATCTTTGAATGTTGTGCAGCTACAGACACATAATGTGAAAAAAGAGAGAAGAAGAGATTACAAAACCTTCCTTCCAGCATCTCAGGGTGAAGGTTGTGATAAAAGTAACTTGGAATTGAAGAGACTTAGGAATCCTGGTACGACTTTATTTTCAAACTTTACTTTCGACTTCATGGGGAAATGCCCCATCACAGAGTTCAGTGATGCTGATGTTGAAAAGATGCTTTGTTGCTTTTCTTACACAAAAGCTGTCAGAGCTTCACATATCTGCACTCCAACAGAGGCAGCAGTTTAAGTATTAGTTGTGGCATTTTGCTCAAGATATAAAACCTGGAGAAATCTTGACACTGAGAAATGGAGATCAGGTCATGGGCAGGAAAACACTATCACTGATGGTCACAGAAAAAGTATTGCCTTGATAAAAAAAAACCAAGATTTTTTTTTTACAGCAAAAGAGATAAAAATATTACACTAGGAAACTCTTAGAAGTCTTAATAAAAACCAAATAATATCATTAATTTTATTTTTAAGATAATGTGTGCATGCATTTAAAAACCTGTAATACTGAACTTCCTGTACCTCTTCCCTTCAGTTCTGCTTGAACTACGGTCCCAGGATAAAATGCCATATAAAAGTATCTCCAAAGAACTATTTCTCCAAAAATTTCAAAGATGGCAGCTGTGGAAAATCATGATGTCACTGGAAAGCACCATTGATTTTTAACCGTGCAGTAGCTCCTGTTCTATATAATGAGGTATCCAAAGCAAACAAACAATGGAAATGTACCAGTGAGAAGTCAAACCCGACTTTCAGGTACTGTAGTATTGCATAACATGATTTGTACTTTCATTATTCAAGGACATGCTGATGTTGAGTAATGCCCTTAGCTTACCTAGGAGTCAACCTAATCTTTAGTGAGCTTACAACACAGGAAAAAATATGTTAAACTCCAGCATTGTGTATTTTCTATCGAGATTTAAAAAAAAAAAAAAGGGAAAAAAGCATATGACGATTTCTTATACTGATTATTCTTCATATGTGAAGATTATCCCATGCAAAATTAATGTGCTGCTTAAATGTTGAACGTAAAATGGAGGAAAAAGTCTTTGAGGGATTTTTCTCCTGTGGGCGTAAACAGCTATTTTTAACTTCAGCTACCAAACACAACTGACTGAGACAGAATTAGATTATATTTCCAACCAATACTTTTGTACCTTGCAAATATATGACAGCTGCAACTCTGAAAGATTTAGAACTAAGTTTGTTAATATCAGTTGTTGCTAAGAGATGCATTACCTTTAGTAGAAAAATGAATATGCAGCCACATAATAAGCGGATCGATGAAATAAAAGTCACAAACCCAATACAAAATAAATTGTTTACATTAAAAAATGGGCCGAAAATATTTTTTTGCGGCAATAAATCAGCATTATTGCACTTTGAATTCACCATGAGTTTTGTTAACTTGCCTCCTCACAGAAGGTATACACAGCAACGACACTTTTAAAAATGAAAAATTATTGAAAATCACTTTGAAGATCATAATTCAAGATAATTCTTGCAGGAGACTCAAGAAATTAAATAATTAAACCATACATTTTTAGTATCTAGTCTGTTTTGAATGATATTGCAAAGTCTAAAGAAGTTTGAGCCCCACTAACAAAAAGCTTACAATGGAAAGAAACCAGATGTTTTCACATAGTTATGAGTATTGCAGTTACTCGTAACTGTTTCATACTGCTATGAGTATTGCATTGTTATTATCATAATTTTAACACCTGCCTCTTCTTTGTTGTTAATGTATTCTTGTTTCACTTAACTCTACTTGGGGCAGCACACTGAGTTTCTCTAGACTTCTTTCATATTTCCTAACCTATGTCCACAATTTACTTCTCATATGAAATATAATTTCGGTGACAGATTTTTTTCCATGTTTCTACTACTATCTAAAAAGAAAATCTTCATTTACCTCTTCTTAATACACATCACTGATATACCATCTCTCTTAAGAGGGGTGTCTGAGTTGGTGGGGGTGAACAACACAGATGGCAAGGTCTGAAAAGACAACAAAGTTCTGCCAGCAAAAAGCACTAACAAAAAAAATTATGATGCATTTTCCGAGTCTTCTTCTTAGCGACCTTTTGCTGAGTCTTGTGGGGGAAAAAATCCACTACAGAAAAGGAGGAGTTTTAAATCATGTGAAATGTTCTTCAGAATAAAAGAACTCTCCTCACTAGGAGAGAGAGTAGTTGCAGCAATGAGTAGTCAGGGACTAAAGCACAGCTGAGCTGGACACACTATAAAAGTTTTAATACTTAACAATGCCAGAAAAACTTTTCCGATATCAAATTAGTAAAAATGCCTCTATGATGATTATATGTAAGATACTTCTTGGGTAGTTAAACATTAGTCTACTATATGTATGGAAAACTTAAGGCAAAAAATTAAGTAGCTTGTGCAAAGAAAGCCCCAAAGATCAACAGAGCTGATATTTCTAATAAAATTTAAGTAGCCCTTACTTCTCAGCCTGTATTCGCTATCCTAGTGGCTTTTGCTGTTCTATGAATGAAACTGGGTTTTTCTCCTGGGAGACAGCAATTTTTTTGAAACAATTCTCCCTCTTCTCCCACCTGCTAGTTATCTCTCGGGAAAAAAGGTGGAACTGCAGCTGTAGGAACATTGACAGGGCTGTGTCTTGTTCTAAGAAAATTGTTTCAGGAAAAAGATTCATGAACAGTTATGAAACTGTAAAGCAGATTCTGACCTGCTGCAGAGTGACTCGACCGCATGTCTCAAAGCAGATAAGCTATGGAAGGCAAAAAAATTCAGCTTTTTGTGCCCGAACAGCAGACAGTTCCAGATAACTCCCAACAGCAGATATCATAATGAACCACTACTTCCTATACGAACACTGCTAACGTTTCTCACCAGGCAACTTTTCTCCTTTGTCTTGGCTAGTTCAAGGCCTCAAATACCTAAACACTGGATTTTGCTGCAGTTGGGTTGACCTTCCAGAAGAGCCCACCATGGCAAAATATCACACGTAATATTTAGAATACACACGTATTTGCATGTGAAGAAGAATATACTAAAAATCCAGCAAATGATGGTTATAAACTGTATGNAAAAAAAAAAAAAAAAAAAAAAAAAAAAAAAAAGCAGAAGGACTCCATGGGTAGAAACTCAAAGATATCTGCTCAATGTGGCTTTTAAGTGTCAGAAGTAGACTGAATTCTCAGCTGAACTGTATTGCAGTCATAATATTATCATGCCTTCAGTTGAATTACTTCAAGCAGAAAACTGAAGATCTTGTAAACTAAGCAAGGTTATCTAGGGTCAACCCCTGAAGAGAAAAATGTATGTGCTGTCACAACTCGTGCCAGCAACTCATTGGATAGCCTCTCAATGGGCCTGAATAAAATGTTAGATGATGCTTGATGCTGCAAGAACCTTCTTTTCGGTAAGACTGATAATGAGGTTGTGACAGTTTGTTGTCCTTAAATATCATGCAATGCTTCTTATGGTTGGATAAAACTTTTATACAGAGTTGGAAGGAGAGAAGCAGAACATCTCTCAGGGCGTCATGTAACTTTGCATAGACTGCATCAGCCCTTCAGCTGAGAGAATTTTTCAGTTGTTTTCTGAGCTTTTGTTCTGCATCCTGCTTTTCACATCTAAAGAGAAAAGATGAAACTCCAGACTGATAATGTGTAGTGTAGTAGCTATCACTGTTAGCTCTCTGCATGATACTCTTATTACACAGTACTAGTGTCTGGAAAAAGCACTCCACTGCCTGAAAATATGAGATTTGGCCTTGGATACAAAAATTGGATTGAATACAAAATTGGATTGGATACAAAATTTGGATTGAAAATACAAGATTTGGCCTGAAAATGCCAGATTTGGGGCACTTAGAACTACTAATGGCAATGGAAACAGGCACATCCAGTCTATGCAAAGCCTGAAATGCTCTTTGAGACAACTGTACAATTAACTTAAGAGTTATAGACCAAGACTACTATGGCCTTCCAAAGAAGTAATAAAGCATTCTTTGTTTTCCCAGCGTAAGTGGCTAAATATTAAGCTGACTGAATCTGGCCTGTGAATGCATGATAAGAACACGAGAACTGAATGTGAAGGAGAACTCATACTTGAAATTCAGGCCAGGTATTTTTGACTCGTGCCCATGTGAATTCCTCTGCAAACAAGTGCTTCATTGCTACCTTGAGCTGCCTGCTTCTTATAATCATGTTTGTGTATAAATTACAAGCAGTCTGTGGCAGGAACAGTGATTTTTCATCATTATGGTCTCTGGCAGGCCTCATCACTGCCAGTGCCGCGCTGCCAGGAACGAACAGCATTTCCAGCACATTATGAGACACACGATTGCAGGCCCTGTTTTTCGAGCTGGTGGGGCTCGCTGAGCTTTGCAGGCTCCTCAAGCCCCGCGGGGCCTGGTGAGCTCCGTGCGAGGCGGGCGGGGCGGGCTCGGCAGCCGCGGCTCTCTCCAAGGCCGCCCCAGCGGGGCTGTGACCTCAAGCGCCCGGCCCAGGCAGCCTCGTGCTCTGCAGTTCATTGAAACCCTGCTGGCTTTAAAGTTAATAATTCACCTCTCGCTTTCCATTTTTGAACAAGGTCTTTATCTGCGTGGCTCAAGGTTTAATCACGTTGTTTGCAACTGCTTTGAGCTGCTGTCCCACGGCCCATGGGGAAGGGGGGAGGGAGTGAAACCGTGACCATCACACGCGCTTTGGGAACAACGGCAGGGGGCCCGCTAGGTCTGTCTCCCTACGCAAATCTGGTGCCTTGTGCCTGCAGGATCCACAGAGCCGGGGGAGCCTCGGGGCGGAGCAGCGGGACGCGCTGGGAGAGGGGCCCGGCACCTCAGGGGTTAACGGCGGCAAGATGGCGGCGCGNCCGCCGCCGCGCCGGGCAGCGGCGGGGACGGGCGGCAGGACAGCGGCCGCGACGGGCGGCAGGACAGCGGCCGCGGGGAGCCGAAAACTCTCTGGGGGAGCAACGAGCCGCGGCCGCCTGCTGCCGGCCCGGGACAGCCGTCCCCGCAGCAGCGAACGGAGACGTTGGGCTTCTACGAGAGCGACCGGGGCAGGAAGAAGAAGAGGAGCCTCCCGGGTGAGGGGCGGCGGCGGGGCGATCGGCTTCCTTCTCGCGGCAGCAGGGGCCCCGGGATAGGGTGGCCCCCACGGGGAACCGGGGTGGTCGTGGCGGTGTTGCCCGGGGCGGGTGGCTCTTGGCAGCGCCGCCGCCGCCCGCCCGTGCGAACTTGGACGAGCGACTTCAGAAAGTGCGCCGGGACCGACCGGGCCCCGGGAACGCCGGGCGGCCCGCAGGGAGCTTTCCCTCAGCCCCTGCCCGTGGGTTTGGTCCGTGCAGTGGCCCGGTCGGTGCGGTGGAGCCCCTCGGCGTGGCCGGCTGTGTCCCTGGCTCTCCACACGAGTCTTGGGGAACGGGAGCGCGGGCGGACGGGTCCCCATGCCGTGTCACGCAGTTTGTCAACTGCTGCTGGTCAGGAGCTTTGTAAGCAGCATGGGCATCATCCGTGGAAGTGTGTTGTGCCCTGGAGGTGGGACTGGGGCTGTCTGGCTCGATACCTGCCCGGTTCCGGCGGGCGTGGTGGGTGACAGGAGCGGAGAGGGGCCGCTCCGACCGCGGCCCCGCGTTTCCCGAGCCTCGCGGGCCGGGAGGCTGCGGGTTCGCTCAACTTTCTTACTGAAGTGCTAGAAATGTTTCATCGTCTTCCCAGTTCTTGTTACACGCTCACAGCTGTGAGTACAGTGGTCTTTGCCTCTGCTGCTGGTAGGAACGGTGCCGTTAGAGCTTTGGAGTTGTACGCAGATTATTAAAAGTCATTTAAAGTAAACGAAACTTACCAACTGGGTATTTATAAGGAAAAATAAGGAAAATGTAATGGCCTTTGCTATTAATCTGCGGCTATGTTTACATTCACACTTCAACTGGTTATTTCAGGTATCTGCTAAGTAATTTTTGTAAATAGCTATGCTGTTTTTGTAAAAACTGTCAGTCAGTGTGTCAGGATTGATTTGATGTTGGTAAGGTTATAAATTACTTTTTTAGCACTGTATTCGTAATTGATTGGCTTGCTGAAAATTTGGAAAGTGCCTGAAGTGTTAAACTTTCAAGGCTTTCTCCCTCAGTCTTGGCTTGAATGTGATAATACAAGTCTTTATCGAAAAAAAAAAAAAAGAAAAAAATGGGAATTAGGATTTAACTTAATAATGTGCCAACAGTTGAATGCTTTCCTTCTAAGTTTGATGGGTGCTGTGTCTGTCTGTTCCTGACGTGTCTCATCGGACATGCATCATCATTGACTGCAGTTCTCGGGTGTTGATGAACACTACAGAATGTAAAGGTGGTGTGATGTCCGTAGTTATAAAGGAATTGGCTTGATTGTAGTAGTATGAATTGCTTTGAGGTGAAAAAAAAGAATGATCAAGGTACATACTGATGTGCCTGAAAAACAACTGAACAAATAACTTTATGAAAAGGGGATTGTTATTGGAGATGGTGGAGAATACTTAACTATGTTCATGCAATTGACTTGAAATTTTAAAATAGTTAAAAATCTTCGGTGGTCTCTGAGTCTTCATTGTAAGAAAACATAAGAACAGGCTTCTCGATTGAGTAACTAAAAATTCTAACTCATCTAAGGGTAGCAATATATTAAATAATAGAAGTAGGGTTTTCTTCACATTGATGAAGCAGAACTAGTACTGTAAAGAGAAGTTGATTAGAGGAGAAGAAGATACTTTTTAAAAGATGTATTTTCTTGATTGATTAGTTGACATGCTTGTGGAAGAAGTGTGTATTTAGGATTGACAGGAGTGAAGTGAGTGCCTGGAATTGTTGTGTTTAGGATTAAATTTATGATTATATAATAGACACTTACTGAAGTGCATTGCATTTCACATTTCCACAACTTTTCCTCTCCTTTCTGGTTAATGGTTATCCTTTGTGCAGCTGTGCATTGAACTATAACTTAGTTAAATCATTATTGTCTTACCTTGAAGGAATTTGTGTCCTTTTATGTTTTTTGAAGATGCTTGTGCTTTCCTGTCCTGAGATGTGGAGTTAAATGAGCATACCGTAAACATTAAGAGTATGCTGTCTGAACAGGTTAAACTTGGGCCACAGTCTAAAACTTTCTGACTGCAAAAGAGGGGTATTTGAAGTAGGGAAGGAATTTGAAGTAGGAGGTAGAGTTTACTTTTAAAAGAAAAATGTTGCTTGATGCTTTGATAGCAGAATTAAGCTGTTTTTCAGATGATTTATTACTTTGTTCTGCCTTGGTGTCTCATGCTGTTCTTTTGGTTACTGTGTTTTTCCTACAGGGTCAGCCACTAATCTGTTTCACAGCTGGCACAGAGCTAAGGCTGGTGCGGGGTGGCAATAAGCGCTCAGAAGGGAGGTGGCTGCGTGCTCTAGTACATCCCCTGTCACTGGAGAGATGATTTTGCAGTCATAGTCTGGAGCCTGTGTATTGATCAGCCTCAGTCATGAGGATTGATTATCCCTCAATATCTAGGGCATAAAAGTCTAAGGTGTTGAAAACTTAAAATCATTTGGTTTTCAGCTACAGGCCTCTAAAATAGTTTGTGTGAGGTAAGAAGGGGTGGGAACAAATAGCTCATTAGCTAAAATCTTAGAATATCAGAAGTTGGCAGGGACCCATAAGTTACTCCATGATGGTTACCCGTATGCATGTATTTACTGTGCAGGAAACAAGCTGGTTGAGATTGCTTTATCTCTAAGTTACAGAAGGTTGGTTATTTGAGGTGGAAGAAAATACAGCTGGGCAGTTAACAGAGTAGTTACTTGGTGCACTTATACATACCTCTTTTTACTTTCAAGGTTTTAAACAAGGAAGAATTGGCATAACCAATAAAGTTACAATTCATAGTGTTTCAAAGGAAGACTCCAGAAAACAAGTTTGCAAGGGGTCTGAGAAATGATTGCAGGGAATGAACTTCGATTGAAACTTTATACATGAGTATTAGTTTTTTACTACTCATTAAGCATCATGTTGTTTTGTTTGTTTTAAAATAAATGCTTTTAAGGCTTGGAGTGGTTTTGTCCTACTTAGTAGAAGTGGATCAGTGAAAATCACTATCCAGTGACAAGCTCATACATGGGAAAATGGTTCAGTTCTCATAGTTTAAAGGAAGTAATGATTTATTACCAATACATAATTAACGGGTAGTTAGTGAGTTATATAGCTATGATCAGTATCAGCAACATGATAAATCACAATACCAGACATAGAGGAAATATTAATGCACCCCCACGAAGTGCCTGTAATGCTCCTGAGTTCTAATCACACCCCTCACCCAAGGCAGTGCAGGCTGTAAACACACCCTCTTTTGCTTCTTTTGTACTTCTGCTTGAGCTCATTCCTTCTTTGCCTTAAAACTGTTTGTAATCTTCTGGCTACTGTTAAAGTCTTCATCTACAATGTGATGAATATTGAGAAGGCATTGCCTCAGACAGTTTTGGGTGAATTCTTCACGCAGTGTCAATACTTGCATTCCCCTCTAAACAGCTGTTACCTAAGGTGTTTTACTAGGCTATATATACAGCCTCTTCCTGTCCTGAAAAATGTAGAGCATTCTACCATGGAAGGTTACTTCCCCCTCTTCTAGTCCCTAAGACTTTGGCTAAAATTGGCATTTACGATTGTAACATGTGCTTGTATCATAGTAAGTGTCTGTAGCTTTTCATCTGTTTGTCTAGATAAGTGACTTTCATCTTCTGGGTGTTGTGTGAACATTGAAAGTTTCTGTTTTTAAATGCCAGTGACCAGAGATGTTGAACTTCATTGTAGTGTTCTGTCATTTCTGAAGTGTTACAAGGAGGTGGTAATGTCAGACCTCGTCAGTGAGTGTTGAAGCTTAAGTTCAACCTTTTTGTGCTGACAGCCTGAATTTCATAATTATAATTTCATTTGTTAATAACTTTGCAAGACTACTCTGTACAAGGTCTTTTTTAGAAGCCATATGAGCTGCTTAAACACAGGGCAGTCAGCCTTCAGGTTATTTACCTACAGCTGTTAAAACCCAGGAGACCTGTAGTGCTTGATGGCTTTTTGGTTGTGAAAGACCTGATCACCAAAGGTTCAGTGTGCTTGTACTGTTTGGGCACTGAATCACTTGGGATCATGTATTTGTGAAAGTTTTGCTCTTGCAGAAAGCTATTCTTTAAAATAAAGAACAAGTTGCTAATGTTGCTGACAGAGAAAATAGTTTTTAAGAAGTCAAAAATAGAGTTTAGTAAATTTAGGAGGACTGTTAATACGTTGAGGATTAGATTCACTCAGCATATTGCATTTTGTGTAGTGACTTCGAGTAATGTTTTGTAGAAGTGGGATGTCTGATTGCCTGGGAAAAGTAGCTTGTTTGTTGGGAGGCAGCAGGGGAATGAATGGGAGAGCACCAGACTTGCATCTTCTGTAACTCCTTCCATACAAAGTTATTTAAACATCAGCAGAAACCTTCTGTGTTAGAGGCGATGTAAATGAAACATGTAGCAAGTAATAAGAAACACAGGTATAGCAGCTTCTCAACCTCTGGAGGTCATGCCTGAAGTGTCTTCTTCCTATGTGTTTTTCTGAATAGATCTTTCATTGCTGAGATTCATCAGTGCTGAGCTAACAAGAGGTTATTTCCTTGAACACAATGAAGCAAAATACACAGAGCGGAGAGAGAGAGTGTACACATGCATGCGGATACCAAAAGAACTGGAAAAGGTGAAGTATGTTTTAACATTTGATTCAATTTAGAGATGAAATCTGTTGAAATAAATTATTTAAAGAACTATTTATTTTTAAAACACTTTTGCTACAAAACCAAGATGTAAACATGTATAGTGATTATTTTTCAATGTTACTAACTTAAACATTTTTGTTTCAGGGTTTTTTTGACTGTTTGCATGTTGCTGCTGGCAGCTCATTATTAATAGACAAATAAGTGCAGATGATGACAAATTAATTCAAATCTAAAGATGTCACTGATACTTAAAGGAATAGTCAAGCAAATGAAAAGTTTTTAGAGCAAAATTTAATTTTACATTAAAAAAAAATTGTTTCAAAGATTTTTTCCAGTGTAAAATTCTCTGAGGGTGGGAAAGTTCCAGTCTTATAAAATTATGGTGACAGATATGTTTTTCTAAAGTTTTTGACTTAATTTTCATAGTCTTTTATTTTGCTTCTTGCCACTGTTTACCACAATAAGGCAATATTGGTAATAAGGTTTGGCTAGGCTGCAGTGTAATGACAACATTAAAATTAATACTGCTAAAATTCCCAAAATCCCTAGGGATGAAGTTACATAGGGCTAAATCAATTTAACTTACACTGAAGGAAGAAGCTTGTTTCCCTCTTCCTCCCAATACAGTCTCCTGCTTTATGCATACTGTTTTGCATGAGCTGTGCTGCTTGTTGGACCATTCCAGGACTTAAATCAGCTTGTAATTCGGCAGTGAATGTTTTACTTTCCTTGCTCTGTTTGCTTTATGCCAGGATAATGAGCTGATTTGCTTAGCCAGTATTGTTGAGAATCCAGAGTCTACACAAGGACAGAAGGGGAGCTTTATAACTAAAGATGAAAAAGCAGGAGGAGGGATGGGTAGGGTTCCCTTGGTCAGTAGCATTCACGTTCCCCCTTCAGTATCATTAAATTCATCCTTCAGCCATGATGAGGCCTGGCTTTACCAAATTAAATTCCCAGTCAGTTACTGCAGAAAATCACAGAATGAATGATATTGGGATGGACCCATGGAGATGACGTAGTCCATGCCCTTGCTTAAAGCTGTGTCACCTACAACAGGTTGCTCAGGATTGGAGGCTTTGAACGTGTCCAGGGATGGTGTCTTCACATCCTCAGTATTTACCCATTTCAGTCTATGATAGAATATTCCTCTTATGGTAGAGACTCAGCTGGATGATACAGCATTTCTCCATCATCTCCATTTTAAATATGTAGATTATTATGTGCTGTCTCCAGGGCACAGAAGTTATTCTGAAAGATCATCACCATAGCTTTTCAATAAAACTTTCAGTGTGTAAGAACATGTAATATCCAGCAGTCTTTTTATAAATAAGACTAATGCTATAAATGGTGGAGTTGATGGGTTATGCACGGTAAATCAAACTTCAGTCTGTACTTTGAATATGAAATATTATGAAACTGAATAATAAAGATATTTAAAAAGTGATGGTTATCTTTTTACAGTGAGATTATGAAATAATTTTTAGTTCTTTGCATTGGCATAGTCCATATTAGTATACATACTAACTATATCAAATTGAGCACCTAGAAATGAACTAAACAGTGTACAGATCATCACCTGTTGCAGAAACCACTTGGCTACGTGATACAAAAATCTGCTTACTTGAAATAAAGCATGTGAGACACTAGTAAAGGAAGAGAAGAATTTTCTTAATGGCTTGTTTTGTTTGCTACCTAATAGTATCAATTGCAGAATAAGAATGGAAACTATAATCAGGTAGAGTGAGAATAATTGAAGTAAATTTATCAAAGCCTAACCTCAGGAGATATTACTTAATAGGCACTTATTTAACATCCATAGTTTTAGAAGGGGATGTAATGTTCAAAGGGTAGTATTTTTGTTGTTGTTGTTCTGAGTACTCCTTTTTTATTTAGAGAAGCTAGACAATTTATAGTGTGAGCTCTACTTCCACTCAAGCATTTTGTGCATTTTCAGTGGAAACGTTTCATTGTCGTAGGTTACTCACACTAAATGAAAAAATGGTCTCTATTCCTGCCATCTTAAGGTAACCCTTTTTGCTTGAACTCAAAATTAAACTTTGTGCTTCTTTGTTAAATTATAGTTATGATGATGGAAAACCTCTGTAGGCTTTTCTATTAGTTCCTCAGTATCTGGAATGGAGCAGCAAAAATAATGTTTTACAGAAAGGAATAGAAGGTTCAGCACTGATTATATTTCGTTGTGTGCATGTAGTAAAAACATTGGGAAAATGAGGACATTAAACAATAATTGCAAATACTAGTGCAAGCTTATAGAATGTGAAAAAAAGTCATTAGACTCAGGCAGAGAAGTCTGTCTAAATCTAAAAGAAAAAGTATGTTGTTTTTGAGATTATAAATATGTCCCCAAAGAGCACAGGCAAAATGACAGGCTTTCTGTTTTGTTTGGGTTAAGGAGTTTAAAAATAGTAAGTGTTCAGTTCCAGTCGTCTTCAGTGCTTGGATATTCAACACCTAGTTTAAAAGTTATTTTAAAAGAAATAGGTAGCTTAATGCAATGCATACATTTATCGACAGTTCACGTAACCACTGCTCCTGATAACTTTGAATAATAACTCAAAATGCTGAAATTTTAGAAAATAGTACTAGAGGTGAATGAGTGAATATCAGGAAAGAGACCTTAACATCATGATGGTGTTGAAGTATTCTACCACTGCAGAATTGATTGAAATAATATTATAAGGGAAAGTAAAAATTCAGGGATGATGGCAGTGCTGTTTTATTTGAGTCAGTCATCTTATGTGGTTTGTGGATAGATGTTCTGGAGTGCAGTCTGTAGGATTGCTTTCAAAGTTACAAGGATGCATGAGGTGTAAGGGTGTTCACTGGACATGGAACTGGCCATTGCACAAGCTAACAAAGAAAGTACTTTGAAAGGCAAAGGGATTGTGAGAGGTAAAAGTAATTTACTTGTACTTTGGTTTACACCCTTACCCCAGTATCTTCCTTTCCCATCAGCAGTACATACGATTTTCACATGTAAATGCATATCTGTCATGGATATCTAGGTCTGCTTAGATGTTGCTAGTCTTAATTGTGTAGCCAGTTAAGCTGGCTTCTATGGGATTATCCTTGCAGAAAAAAATACTAGCTCGTGGTCTGACAGAAGCGTAAAAGCATATGTCTAGACTTCCATTCAGGTAGAACCACAGAATCATTTAAAGAGCAGATAAAGAAGGAATATCATGTGGGGAGAGTCTGGTATACAGGAGCTTTCAAATTGTGGAGTTTATGTCTAGTTAAATTATGATAGAGTTGCTTGGCTTGTAGCCACAATGAATGGCTTTAATGTTCCTGTAAATTAAGGATAAAACATTTGAACTGAGGGCAGCTGGAAGTTTACCTCTTCATATTTTATATTCTTTGTGTGAAAAAGGTGGTTATTTTCTGAAGGAGATCTACTACAGCTGTAATTAGCTCCAAATATTTGTAAAACAAAATTTACAAGGTAATAGAAAAATTTTTGGGGGGAGGAAATAATATTGAAAAATGAGGTAGGCAGAAAATGCACACAGCTCTGTGGTTTTTTCTGCCTAAGGTTAGAACATGAACTTTTGTAACTGTAGAAGAAAGTCACCATTGGAAAATGAGTTACAGTTATATTCAAGTGCAGTTTATATATTAAATAAAGACTAAGTTCAGTGAGCTGTGAACATCTGCAAAAGCCTTCACTGCTTGGACCTTGTGGTGCAGAGTTTTTGCTGAATAGTCTTCAAATGTGTAGCATTTTAATTTTTCTTTCAGTTCAGCTGATGGAACAAGTGAGAATATTGCGCTTATTTAGTTAATTAGTCTTATGTAAATGTATTTTTCATAACATAATTCTTTATAAACTTTTCATAAATTTTATAAGCTACTAACATACTTCTGTTTTATTTTTGTGATTTAGTTGATGTTTTTTGGAATCTTTTTGTGCCTGGATGCTTTTCTGTATGTGTTCACCCTGCTTCCTTTGAGAGTTTTTCTGGCAATGTTCCGGTTCATCAGTTTGCCTTGCTATGGTTTACGGTAAGTTGATTCAAGAGAAAGGTGTTGATATTCTTAAATAATATTTTACCGTTTATGTGTGTGCTTCACTTTATGGCCTTTCAGTGCCATTTGAACTACTAATGCCTTCTTCCACTGTAAAATAGAAGTCTCAGTCTAAACTAGCCAAAGTAAAGGTGTGTGTGGGCCCTTTAAGCTTTACCAGCAGTCACTAACTGTCATCGATGCTTCCTTCAGACACAACAGTTTGATAACAGCACCACTTAGGCATATTCAGGTTAGTAAAGGAGGAGGGAGATGTAACCTTACCTTATAGTTTTTGTTCTTTTATCTAACATCTACTTGAACATTGTTTTAAAATTTTAGACTTGGCTTAAATCTTTTGGTAGGCTCTTTGATATTGAAACAGAAGTTGTTTGTTTTTTAACAATAAAAGCTTTCTTTATTTTAATGGAAAACTTTGCTGAAAAGATCCCTCAATAAAGTGTGTTCTTTTCTTTCCTCTGAAGAATCTTAGGGAGTAAAACATGGAGAGGAAAACCAGTCAGAATATTAAGAAATTCTACATCTTAAAGCCTTGCTTTTCTGTTCACTAAGAAGTTGCTAATACATAAAATTTTTAGTTTGCCTTTCTGGCACAGACATCAAAAATTGGATGAATTAATTTCCTTCATAAAATTTGCTACTTCACGGTAAAGGTGATTGTATAAACCTTAAGTGTAGCCTAAAATAAAAGGAGCGTTTGTATTGATGGTGTATTTTTTCTGTATTTTCCGAAACTTGATTTATGGTTGCTGATTTTTTAAAATTTTTTTTTTCAATCAAGTTGCTTTTGTTTGCGTTATCAGTATTGTCTTGTATATGTGAAGGTCTTTTAGATGCATAGATATATAAATGTATAGATTTATGCATAGATTTATAAATGTATGTTCTGATTACAGCAAATGCTAGGCTAGTTGCAAAAAAATAATATTTTTAAATATAATCTAAAGTTGAAATGTTTGTATTTGGTGATATTTAACACAGGCACTAGATGGCAGTCTAATGTTTTATTGTGCTGTTATTTTTGAACTGAACCTCAGACTTTTATTTGGTCGAGAGAGTTTTCTTAGCTGTGTAAAAATGACAGCTATTTGGTTTTAGCCTGATGACAAGGCAAATTATTATTATGTACCTATTTGTAGATACCTGTATGTCTGCAATTACTAAATTCAGGTAAATGTAATGGATTTCAAAGTATCATTTGGATCTTACTGCTGTTCTGTTTAAGAATGTTCTTCCTGGTTTATAAACTCAGCTTTGCTTTTGGCAAAGAAGTTTTCTGCTCTTCTGAAGATACAATTAAAGATTTCAAAGACCAGTTGCTGGTTTTGGTTATTGTTCAATATATTGTTATGTGTTGTTATATGCTGAAGAAAGTGACATTTGAAACACCATATGCACTCACATGTATGTGATATGTGTGTATACACAGACATGCGCCTGCAATGCTAATATTTAGTCTGCTTGCTTGACAGTGTTTTGTACGTAAGGCACAACAGAAGCTGGTTTAATCTATTGAACTTGATTGTGTTAACTTTAAACTGTTATCAAGTAAGATGCAGTGAAACTGAGATTATTTTGAGTGAAGAAGGCTTTGTTTTTGTAACAACTCCTGAAGCAATTTCTTTCGTCACAATTTCCTCCAATATGTTTGGAATTTAGTTTGCTAGAGTCTCTCCTTGTTCAGTATCTGAGGCTTTGTCTAATTCATTCATGTTCTAAACTTGGTGGCTTTGTACTGAAAGTTTTAGAATTCATGTCTATATTACGTAATGGAACTTTTTCAGCTCTAAATGATTCTTATTTCCAAATTCGGAGCCTGAATGGGGGTTTTCTTGTTGTTTTTTGTAGTTATGCTGATTTTATTTGTTACAGCAAAAAATATTTGTGATTTTCTTCCAGCTCAGGACAAAAGTTTTTACGTATTTGTAACAAAATAGAGTTGAATGGGTAAAGCACATTTGTAATTACAAAAGGTACTTACAAAGCAGGTGGCTGTTTATCTTTTAGCTTGCTCTTCCTCGCAAATATCAAATAAATGTTGACTAGTTGTTATTTGAACCTGCCACATCATATTCCATTCTGTGTAGTAAATAAAAGTGCTCCTCCCTTCATCTTGGCTTTTTTTCTCAGCATCTCAGTGAAGTAACTGAGCAGTGAGTGTTCTATGTCCCTTCCAGTTTACTCTTCAGTTTATTTATTTCCTCATAATTCTGTCTTCTCTTTTCAGTATAGAGAAAGATTATATTACCCGTTATTTCTTTAAAACAGTAAAACCACATTCTATATAAATGGGCTAATTCCTATCTATGGTATATTATGTAAAGTGCGTAAATATAGAGGAAGTGGTTTAAAGCCTCTTCCACATGTTGTAATATTTCATTTTACAGAGTACTAAAAGGAAACGAAGAGTAATGTATCTTAAAGAAAATAGTTTAATTTTTCTGCCTAGACAGTGTAAACACTTCAGTTTGACTTCTAAGTCATCCTTCCTCGTCACTTGATCTTTCCTTTTGAGCAATTACAGCTCTGTTGTTTTGTCAGAGAGATATTGGTGCTAACAAAGCAATTTTTTAAAACTTCAAGAACTTCAGTCAGAAGAATCCAAGATTCTGTCACTGAGTGAACTAAACTGCTGGTTTAATTGCTGTGATCAGACTGGCAAAAGCTGAATCATCATGTTGTGGTAGTTTTGGCAGGTGCAACTTCATTGCTTCTATGCTCTGTAAGTAGCAGGATGCTTTTAAAAAAAATTAAAAAACACTTCACAAAATTAGATTACATCTTCTGAAATTACAAGAATTCAGCTCTACTGTATTTTCTTTTGAGTCAAGAAAAGAACATTCCTAAATTATTCTCTTTGGATCTTGTAGACTACTCTGATTTTATTAAAATACTCTTTGACAGCATAAAAGGTTTGTTGTTCCAGCAAAGTATGTGCCAAGGTAGACGGAGAAGTAGATCTGGTGGAGTTCTGTTTGGAATTACAGTACTTGGTAACAGGTTCCTAAAACGAACTCTATTTGTGGTTGAAAAGTACAGTTTCATTTTACAATTCGAACAGTTTTTTTATCAATACCTCAGACCCAGAGATTCTGGGTAGATTAATATTGCTGCATGTTTTGAAACTCTTTCATAGAGCTAAGTTATTATTTTTCTTGAAAATATGTTCCATACCAATAAAAGGTGATGTGGGAATGTGGAAAAGCTCTTCTGTGTTATTTGTAAAACACCATGATATGAAAGCTAAAATTCTAAATTAGTCAAACTCTGATGGGACTCCCAATTTAATTATGTTTAAGAGCATTTTACATCATCTCCACACAGCAAGAAAGGATTTGTTAGGGAAAGAGGATTCTTTTTTCTCCAAATTCTAGTTTTCTCAAGAAAATACAGTAGAAGTTTATGAATTTTCTTATATGTAAAGATTGATTGACAGAACCTCTACCAGAGACCCCCCCC